>CAJNYU010001968.1:0-16763 GCA_905331475.1 Rotaria socialis | reverse complement strand
ATCACACGATGCGCTTCGATCCAGCACCGAGATCGTTTGTGTCCTGTCGGGACTTCATCACGTGGTATTTTAATATCATATCTATAAGATGTCAAAAACTAACTAAGCTTTTCTTTTCATTATTAAAGTTTCTGTAAAAAGAGGTTTCTTATTGAACGGCAGAATCAAGATAGTCTTCTCACATTCAATTATCAATCTTTCAGAAAAGGGTGAACGAATCGAGATATGAGCGTTACTTGTTTTATGTGTCATGCATATATTTAACGAGAGCAGTCAAAGTATTTTGAAAAATGAAAGACGAACGTTTCGGATTAATACATCATATTGCAAATCGATTTTTCGGAGCACTTCAATATAAAAGAGCGAGACGATATTTAAACGGTTCATTTGAATATAAAGCCCTTGGGTATATTTATTGCTTTGGTTTGGTCTAAAAATGAAAATCTTTCGTTTACTTTTCCATCGTTGGAAGTAACGCACGATAAATTTGTTGTCAATGCAACTTTGAAAATTATTTTAAATAATATTCAAACACTTCTTCGGAATGTTAAAGTAGTAAATTGTTTTTCAGACGGTGCTGTTTCACAGTTTAAACAGCGTTTTCATTTTTGTCATTTAATAGGAATTACTAATGAACGTAAAATTAAATTGAGTTGGCGCTTTTCGCAACTTCTCATAGGAAAGGTATATACGGTCGATGGAGTTGGAGGTGTTGTGAAACGTCTTGCATGCGCAGGTATATTGATAGAGTGAATGCATCGATTAGCTGAAGATTTTATTAAAGTGGCACAGAAAAAAAACTAGCAAAGCCGTTTGTATTGAAATCAAGAAAAATGACATTCATAATTCGAGCATTAAACCTGAAAATATTTTGAACAATGCGAAGTGATTCAGTTGATTAAGACAGAGACCTATACATGTGGTATTATCGAGGAGAACGAGAAAAACGATCTTGTACGCTCGTTAATAGACGAATGTATGCGAACATGAATATGATGGAGTTGCTCTCTAACAGCCTGTTTGACTTGAAATGTTAAGGAAATACACGGTGTATGATTATCTATCACTGCGATAAGTTTCAACCGTTCGACTTTCATTGATGGTTGGTTTCGATCGTGATCATGCTCAACGAAATTGAATTATAGAAACGGTAGTATATCTCGTTTGAAATACAAATATTACAGACGTCCCCACACCCACACCCTCAAGTTTCAAATAAATCGATAATAAAACAATTAAACCAAACGAATATTCTTGTATGAAAATATTACTCTATTTCATTTTCAAACATGATTGAATCTATTGTGACTTTTTTTTATCTAGTCGTGAAATCTTATTTAACTAGACAGGCGCATGTAACAATATCCTATATTTTCTCCATCAGTCACTTCTTGCTAATCTTCAGAAATCTCATTCACAAACCAACCACAGTTAAAAGGCTTCCCTATTCATTTTAGCACATTTCCTTGATAAAACATAGTGAAGATTGAAATAAAAAAAAATATTTTATTATTTTAATTGACGATCATCCTTTCCATGTGAAATAGAGCGCTTGAAAATATCAGAAGATAGCTTATACTATATTATAGTACACTACTAGTTATGGAAAACATAATACGTATTTGTTCATCTTCAAGTTGATCAAATAAAGAACAGTCGCGATACCATGGTTCAGGGGAAAAGTCATGATAGGGTGTAATTTGAAAATATTTTTTTGCTGCTGGAGAATACTGTGGCCATGGTTGTAACGGTTCTCCATTTCGAGCCATACTGATCCAATGTGAATATGATTTGATTTGAAAAACTTCGTGTTTGACTATCCCATGTACAGTTATGGGTATTCATTGAATTATAGGAACTGACGATTCCGAAAACGAATGGGATTTCATCTACATGACTACATACACCAGCATCTTCTTCTACTGATAATTCGGGATATATCCCAGGATTACAATCTAGATGATACCAATATAGCTTATGCGATTGTTGATATTTCATATATAAATTATTGTATATTCGTTGAACATTACAATCAAAAAGCTGATCTATTATTAATAAGCGAGCAACATCACAGCAACGATTCCTAGCATTTCTATTAGAAGAACAACTATGCAGCTGATAATTATTGACGGTCAGTGGTAACCACTGTATTGGCATAGTTTGACTTAGCACTGAAATAGCCTCAGTTGAATTCATATCTGGATTTTCAAGACACATTAAAGGTTCTTGTTCATTGTTCCCTATAATCATTGTAATGTTTGGATTGTATAAACCATTTTTTATTGCCAAAAGTGGATGATAAGGGAAAAAATATCCATCAATAATTGGTTTTGCCAGACGACGACCGAATGCCGCAATCAAATATTTAATTGAAGAATTACGTAAACATGCAAGAATTAGTACATTATTTTCACGTGTACAATTCATGTTTTGCACAATCTTATTTGATATTTGGATTGCATCACTTACATTTGAATAATATATATAATGACCAGCTCCGCCTGATTCTGATATAATATGTTGATAAAGATTGGCTGATCCTTTTAATGCACCAATGTCAACAACAGCACTAGCTCCAGAACTATCTCCAAATAATAAAACATTTTTTGGATTGCCGCCATAATCGCGAATATTTTTATTTACCCAGTGTAATGCTGATAACATATCTAGATAATAATAATTACCAGCTGTTGGCTGGTCTGGTGAATTTTCTTCAACTAAAGCTGGTAAATACAAATCAGCTAGAACACCTAGTCGATAATTAATTGTTACGATAATAGCCGGTTGAAGAGAATTAGCGATAATATTTGTTCCATTATATATAGTAGGAATATCTTGTGATGAACAACCAGTTTGAAGAGCACCACCATGAATCCAGACGAGAACTGGTAATAACGATTGATTTGATACATTGATTGGAGTAAAAATATTTAGATACAAACATTGTTCATCTTGTCTGTCTATATATATTTTTACAGTTGGTTAAGGACAACATGAACCAAATGAAGTTGCATTAAATGTGCCAGTAGGAAAAGTATCCGACGCAAGATCAATTCAAGGTTTCCATCTGTTGACTTTTGCATATTGAATTCTATATGATAAAATATTCAAAGATGTTGATTACTTTTCAAAATTGTAGGATGAGAGTGAGGATGAAAAATATGCATATTTATTTCAGGATTTCTATTAGGTCCTAAATTTACTCGATTAATATTTGATTACACGACTAAAGTATAGCTGATCCCCTGTTTCATACTGTCTTCTTATCATCTTACCCTAAATATTCAATCGAAGATTGAGTTTGTCGTCCATATATTGTTCCTTTTTGTGTTTGAAGTTCAACATTTGGCGCTATCAAACCATACGATTTAAGTTGTAAAATATGGCACAAAAGTCCAATAATGAAAATGTTCGACTTGAAATAGATCATCTGAAAGATAATGTTGGTCTGCCAAATAGTGGTCGCATTTTAATCTTCTTTCTATTCTAGCAATATGCAAACGGAGACAATGTGTACGCTATGATTCATATTAAATTGCAACCATTTTGCATAATCCATGCGAAAGCGCTTTATCAATGAAAATATTGGAAAGGTTTTCAAAAAAATCAAATAATCTGTATTTTGATTTATATTAGATACTTAACGTAATGAGAACAACCTGACGATGAAGACAATATCAATAGTGACTTGTTGTCTAATATCGAATTGTTTGCTATAATGATATGAAGTGGAAACAACAATTGAAAATCAAAATACGAGAATTTAAAAGCACGCTTGGTGTTTATTTTTCATCACCTGATTATTTTCATTTTTGGCGTGAACAATTTTAATGCTATCCTAGGTAAAAATATCATTCTTGTGTTTTTTTAAAATAAATGAAAATACAGACTATAAGTTTCTCTTTAAAGAAATTCAGTCAAAATATTGATTGATGAAGGCTTAGACTCGGTTCCCCTTTAAATATAACAGAAATTAAAAGAAAATTAAAAAGAGAAGACCATTACCGACACAATGCCCTTTATACAAAGAAATATTAATGTTACCCATTAAATAGGCTCAATGTATAGTATAATGTCATGCAAAGCATTCGAATCGATCCCTTCTGTATCTCTATCTATAAATGAGAAACAATAGAGCCAAGCGTGAGTACATAAATACCATGGCTGCCAGGGACTTTATAAAATGTTTGTGAGCTGTTTTTTTACATTATAATTCTATGCAAAATAATAAGCAACAACTGAAAATATTACTCAAAGGGTAACAGTCTAAAATGTCCCCGATATTTCGTCCTTGAAAAAATGTCCCTGAAAAATGATCCTTAGAGATATTGTCCTCCGAAAAAATGTCTTTCATTTTCAAGATGTGCTTTCTGTAAAACATGAACTACTCTTATTCATAAAATCAATCATGTGATATAATCAATTAAAGTGAATAAAATTCTAATATATTTTTCATTTGCGACAAAAAAAAGAAAGTTCTTTTAATTTGTCTTTCTATTAAAATTTTAAAATTGGAAATAATAACCATTAACAATTAACATAAGTTTTCCTTTATTCGAGTGTGTTTTTGTATTGTTGATTTAGCTGGACTTGGTTGTAAAAATGAATTTTCAGGTGATTGAGATGACGATGAACATTCAGTTTCATCAACAGTTGTCAACTTATTAGATCCCATTAAAAATATCTTTTTAAGATTACGGAAATATATTACACAAAACAACGAATGACACTTAAACGATATATTCTCTCGTCTTTATTGAATTATTTATACGGTAGTCGTATCCTCTGCAATATACAATTAAAATATGCGCCGATATATTTCTTTCTTTAAGGCGTCATCTATATTTCACTAACACACAGTTCTCCAACTAAAATTAAAGAATAAGGGACAATTTAACGAAGGACATTTTTTCAAGGACGAAATATCGGGGAACATTTTTTTCTGAGGACGAACAACCAGGGACATTTTTGAAAGGACATTTTAGACCACATTCGGGTAATTTATTAGCTTATGTATGACTTAAAAGCAGTATATCGTCGCCATTATACATGGTTGTAATGCCTGGCGAAATCGAAAAGAAAAGTTACTGCTGGCATTGATACAAGAGAATTAACAAGCTAGCGCGACGAAAACGTCGCTGATCCTCTAATGAAAGAATAGCTACCGCAGAGTTTATGATATTTGAGCAAAGAAATATAATAATTATTGCTTTCATCAAGGGAGAAAAACCAATGCCTGGTGGATCCTAGGATTCATCAGGATCCAAGGGTGTGGGTGTGGGCGTGAGTGATTCTCGTTGCCTGACCCACCCCACTCACACCCAACAAAGGAAAATATTGAACGAATATAAGGAAAAAGAGAAATTTCATCCACCAGCACTTGACTCTTTTCTTCCTAATGGAGTAGTTGAAGAGAATAATTCAGAAAACAAAGAAAATCCAAAGATTTTTGTACCGAAAATTGTAATTCTAGATAATATTAAACCTTCTCCAAATCCCAATCCAAATCGTGCGCCTCCTCGTAACCCAACACCTCGTTCACAACCAGCTCCGAATCTACCCTATCCAAGCGGCGGAACTGTAGTAAATGTAGGCGCAATAGCTGCAGTAAGCTACATTGTACAAGGAAAGGATATGCCTAATCTAATACCAACGAAAGAAAAAATTCGTCAAATGTTGAATGATGCAAATATTTATGGCATGTATCAAGCTGGATCTTATTATAGGAAACAAAGAATCCAATGGCTGTATATAACACAAAATTAGAAGAATTACTCAATTCTCAATCAAACACAAGGTCGTATCAAAAATTGGCATCTTGTCGATCGATTAATTCTGTGATTGATATAATATGTGGTGAAGTTCGAAATAAATTAAGTGATCTATTTAATAAATTTTCAAATCCTATTACATTTGAATGGGTTATTATGATCGATAATAGTGGTTCAATGAGTATTTATGACAATTATATTCATGAAGCTATGATTAGTATACTGGAAACGTTGCGAAAACTCGAGTGTCGTGTAGCCGTTGGAAGATTTGGCAATCGTAGTGAAGGCAGTCAAGTCATTTTAAAATCATTCGATCAACCATCGACATTTCATCTTGGTCAGATGGTATTAGAAGGATTAACATTTTGCGAGAGTTCTCATATTCCAATTGGTATTACAGCAATAGCTGTTTATACATGGGGTCATTCAAACACAACTTCAGCAAACAATGCCAAGCGCATAGTATTAGTTATAGCATATGCTCTATCAACAGAAATACGTGAAGATAAAGATCAATTTACTGAAAGAAAAAAGCGTTCTATTTTTCACTTGTACTGTCGCATGTTCGTTCGAAAAATTTAGGTGATCAAATGAAGGATCTCGATTCTTCACTAAAGCAAGTTTCTGACAATTTATGTCTATCAATCGATCCATCTGATGCTTCTCTAAAAAGTTTAAGTAGTTCGACATCAAGTTTACTTATCTCAGCACTTCAGAAAATGATTCAGTTAATACATAGTTCATCAACATCAACGTTAAGTCGAGTTACTAATAACAACGAGAACTTAAAAAATGAAGGAAAATCAATTTTGTTTTGCTTGAAAACGAAAAACCTGATTGATTATACGTGGCCAGTAGAAAAATCATTGAAACCAACAATATATGAAGATGCATTAGAAAATGATGGATCTGGTTCGATAGCAACATCTTTATGTTATGTAAGTACACCGACAAATACATTACCTTATGAAGATGATACAATAAACTCAATGCAACAAGAAAATAAATAGACAGTAATCAAAAAATACGTTTAGAATCTATGAAAAAGGCAAAGAAAAGTCTTGATACAGAATTTAAAAAACTTCGAGATGAAAGTCAAGATAGTATTCAAAAAGTAAAACAAACAAGATTAATTAATGAATTATCAAATGTAATGGAAGATTATGTTATGCCGTGTAATAAATTTAGTCGTCGTCGTGCTGATTTGTCTGGACAATTATATTTACCTGGCTTGAGGGTGTGGGTGCGGGGTGTAATAAGGCATTCGATGAATAAGAGAACCACAACCGCACCCACACCCACACTCACACCCTGCGTTCTAGAGAGTTTTCGTATTGTTAATATGAAGAAAACAGGACGTTTAGAGAATAAACAAGAATCAATAATGGGTCTATATTCAAGAATATATGCCTTCTTGTAAATGCAATACATAAAAAAGCAATAGCATCCATCAATATTCATTTCTCGACTTTATTTAACATATACATATTGATTCCTCTCGTTTTTTTAGTGCTAACTTGCATTTTTTATGTATGATTCTTTGGGAGAAAATATATTGTTAGTGCAATTCCTTGTGGGATAAAAATATGGGCTGAACGTGTAAGTATATGCATGTATAATATGGGAAGAGATACATTTTGGCCCGCAAACAAGACCAAAGATCTAACAGTGTCAACTGTTGTTGTTGTTGTTGTTGATTTAAGCGACTTTCTCTTTTCAGCTATTAAAAGTGAAATTCAGCAGGTTGAACTTGAAGGATTTGACAGATTTAACTGGATGACTTTGAAAATGTTCACATTTTAGTTTTTGAATGAGTTAGCAAAAAGGAATACACGTCAATTACATTTAATGACACATTATCTATGAATATTTTAACAAAAATAATTCCTGAAAATCATTATGTCTAAATTTTTCGACAGGTTCGCGTACAGAACTTTATCGTACCATATATACTATATGTAAACGTATCAATAACTGTTTTAGATGATATTCATTTAGTTGTTTGTGATTTCACTCGTTCACATCACTCATAGCATCTCATTTGGCAATTATTCTTTTTACTTGTTCTTTTTTCTCAAATATTATCAATTACAAATGAAAGTTTTCTCTTCATTTATCAATATCATTCAATTTCCTGTTCTATTATTATAAAACGACACGACGCAAATTCCAAAATTAATATTTTATATCACCGTAATTACTTTTGCGCTGAACATATTCCTTCCCGTTATATGTTGCATGATCTATTATTTCTATAATAATTGAAGATTTATTTTTGTATAACGATGTCGACTGAGAAATATGTATTTTTACAAACGATAATAGTCATATTTTTTCATACTGCTTAAGTTTGGTAAGTTTTTATTCTCTACCATTATTCTTTTTTCAACAGAGCAATGGCAAGAGCCAATGCACAGTTTGATACTGAAGATGATGATGATGATAGAAATGATTTGCGTTATTTTCATATTCCTTATGTTGCAAATTATGGCAAACAATTTTTTTCTAATTTTCTAAACTCACCATTGTTACCAATAGAACAAACTATTAAGCCGTTGGTGCAACTAATTGATGATATTGAGACAAAGCTTTATATCATTAAGCAACAATTGCATGCTGATAGTACCAGGGATTTGACGCTAGATGAGTTAGGAGCCATTCATCTCTACACTTTGGAAGAATCACCACACACCAAATGCATTTATTATCTTCTTAACCAAGCAATTCGTCGTGGACTGCCGGAAGAACTTCAACTATGGTATCCATACTTAAATTTATTATTAACAGCTCTTGACAAACTACGATCGATAGACCGACATTGTACAGTTTATCTTGGTGTACGTTCATGTGACTTATCCGATGAGTATAAAGAGGATGGTATATATACATGGTGGAATTTCAGTTCATGTTTACCATCATTGGATCAAATGAAATTGCCGAGGTTTCTAGGTGCGGGTGGTGTGCGTACTGTCTTTAAAATTGATTGCTATAGTAGCAAACGACTTCCATGGTCGGATGATGACGAAGTTATATTGATGCCAGGATTTCATTTTCAAGTTGTTGGAAAATTACGCTCATTAGATGGTCTAAATACAACTTATATTCGAGAAAAACCACCATCTTCTGTTGAACTCATGTCATCTGTACGAATTGTTAAGGCAGTAGAAGCAGCACCTCGAAAGTCGCCATCAGTAGCAGCACTTGACATAGAGCAACAAGAAAAACCATCAAGAAAACGACGACCGGGTTTCAAGAAAACTGCACATCGAATAATAAAAATGTCGCAGGTATTAAATGGATGCTCGGATCATGTTCTTCAATTATCTGGTAAGAAGTTGTCTTTTGACGAGTTAAAACATACGCTAAACGAACGATTAATACAAGAAATAACAATACTAAATTTATCTAAAACACATTTAACAAAAGAAAAAGCAAAGGTTGTTGCTGAAATCTTACGGAAGAATGTCATTCTTACTGAACTTAATTTAAGCTATAACCCATTAGGTAATGTTGGTTGTTTGCGAATCGCTCAAGCACTGCGTGACAATAAACATTTGTTAAAATTGAATTTATACAACACAAAACTGTCGTGTGATGCTGGCCAATATCTAGCTGAAATGCTATCATTAAATCATCATCTACATTCTCTACATTTGGGTGTTAATTCGCTTAGTAATGTAGGAGTCAAAGATTTGCTCAGTGGCAATATACAATTGCATTACTTGAACTTATCTTGTAATAGAATTGACCAAGACGGGTGCCAACATTTAGCTGATTTCTTAGAGAACAATCAAACACTTATAGATTTAGATTTCGGTGGAAATCCAATTGGTGATAAAGGAATTCAGATACTTTATAATAGTTTAATGAGTAATAAAACATTAACCGATTTACGTGTATGGCATTGCCAAATCAGTAATCCTGAAACAATATGTAATTTAATAAAGTCAAATTCGAGACTAGTACAATTAGATTTGGAAGGAAATCAAATAACTGACGAGCACGCGAGCGCTTTATTAATGGCAACGAAAAATAACACAACATTAAAGAAACTGAATCTTTCTCACAATAAAATTTCCGATAAACTTAAAAAAACATTGCAACAACTGGCAACACCTCATTTATCTGTAATTATCGGATAATCAGACACTTTTACATAGTGCTCTTAATGTGATACCTACAATATCTTATCTATGTTTCTTTCAAATAAAAAAGCAACAACAACATTTCAGTTCAAGCTTTTGTGTCAGAAGAAAACTAAGTCTGAATACTGCTGAAGCAAAGAACGCTGGAAATTGAAGGATAACTTTTTACAAAAAACTTTCTATCATAGAAGCTGCGCTCTTTGACAGCAGATTTCATGCACTAAGACTAAGCGGAAGTGCGATTGTAGGCTTAGATTAAGGTCGGTCGCTCAGTTCTATGATGATATCAGTGGGGAAAACTTGATTGACAACGCTACTTAGTGGCAATCCAGCATTTATAATCTCCTGCAAAAGTGTAATATGATAATTCGATACAATGATGTAATGGAACGACCCAGCCCAAGGTTATAAAGATGGCCAATCACTGACCATAGTTTAACTCGATCGAATTTTATCGGCTCCTATGTGACCCGTTCAAATTCATTTACCGGGAACTTCAGCTATATCATACTCGGATATCCATCCGTGGATCATTTTCGGATTTCGAGCTTTAGATATGGACAAGCCTTGCTCGCTCTTTGCCAAATATACCAAGGCTGTAAGTGTCGGGTATGGTTTGATAAAGAGAACTCATACTTAAATCAATATTTGACCTTTTTAAACATTTTATTTTATTTTATTTTAAATATTTATAACAAATAAAATTTTTATTTAGCGCTATTGAATATTTTTAGCTCGCCAATATCGATTTTTGTGTATATCAGTGCTAGTAGGAGAATGGCTTGTTTTTCTAAAAATCATATCACGCCAAAAGGAATTCCTTAATTTTTCATATCGGTATACAGGCGGTTGGTGAACTTTTTTTTAAAGCTATTTCATATAATTTATTTCAAAGAAATTTCTCGTCTATACCATTCAAATCGTTAATAATTATAATAGGCAAACGTGCATATAACGGATCAAGCGTCGGATGTCAAACAATTGGAATAGCATCTAGATAGAGAGCGTCCCATGTTCGATGACAATCAATTCCATCATCATGAGGTGATAACCATAACGGATATTGATGATTTCGCTCATAGATACTTGGCAAACTATTTATGTCTACTCCTGGGAGCTTATAAAAACATGTAGCAAATGAATAAGTTTGATTTTGACAAAATTTTTCCATAATTTTGCGCGTAATCCAGTTGGATCTATATCAGGAGCAAAATTGAGTAGAAGTAATTTATCAGAACTATGATAACTATTATTTAAAATCTTTTGTGTAATATCGAATGGTTGAATGTAATACGACGGTTCGTTAATACTTTTCTTGAATAATGATGAAAGAGTATAATTGGGATACTTTCGCTGAATACTTTGCATGCTTTCTGCCATTACAAAACAATTGAGGCCTATGAAACCGATTCATTAATTATATGATAATTATTCAAATATTGAATTTGATCTAGTGAAAATGTTAATTTTCTATATTCCGTGTAAATAAACAATCCGTAATGAAACATGTTTTGAAGTTTGGATGAATTGAAATGAAACAGTAAAAGATTATTACCAAGAAAATTTGATTTCATAATTAAGAGAAGTCAAGGTTGCTAAGAAAACATCAAGTTTTGTTTAAAGGTAAATTTCGATGCCGTTGGATTTTTTTTCGATTTTCATAAGCATTGAATGGGGGGGGGGAGTCGCAAAAATCTCGCTTTTAAATTTACACTCACCATTTTCTTCGAAAATATATGTGAGTTCCACAAAATCTATGTGTTGTCTTCTCAAAAACTATGGCGTTCTCCTGTAAAAGTCAAACATATAATAACTTAAAGTCAGCATCATATTCTTACCGATAGGTATATTAGTAAATCGTTCACTTTGCGACGCATTGATACATCCATTTTGCCCAAACCAATGAATGATTTTGGAATCAGATCTTGCAAGATAATTAAGTTCATTTTCTGTTACTGATATTTCACTTTGACTAGTAATTAATACAAATTGATTCTGTAAACGGGGATCAATTGTTTGAAAGAAGCGTGAAATACCGTCAGGTTTAATATAGATGATACTACCGTGTGGCAGATCAGCCACAGCTATATAACTATCATTCATGGTATTTTCCATATGTTCGTTAAATAAATTTTCAGGCCAACCATATACCCAATCAACTAAATTACGAAAATTTTGTGAACAGATGAATTCAGGATAGTGATGAATAAAATGCGATGCATCATCGAAAACGATACGATTGTCAATAATAATGGATGAATGGTCACATAACGGTAAGTAATATTTACTAATTTTAATAGGTAAAATATAATGATCGATATTTTGATAAATAGCAACGATGACCGGAATACAAAGACATACAATGCAAAGAATGCTAAACAGTAAAAGATAATATTTCGATTTTGAAAGCATTTCTATACAGATTCAAAGCATGAAAATACATATATAATTATATGAAATCACCCAACAATGTATTGGTAAGTACTAAGTAAGTTGCTTTTGTTTGATTTCATAGTTATTTTTGTCAAGATTCTATAATGCAATGTAACTTTTCTAACTAGCAAGTTATGCACTACGATGATTTCTTTTTCTATTCTTTTGTAATATCAATAGGTAATCAATGATTGAATTCTTTTTGATTTCTTAAAATAGATGATTATCGCTTGGAACGCCTTCCTCAATTGTACTAATGTAAGGTTGCATGCCTTTTATTACATCTGATAAAAGCGTTGATACTTACGTTTTTGTGATATAATTGTAGAGTTCGATGGCATCTTAGTCAGCATGGATAAATACTAAAACAAAATAAGAGAAGTGCAGCTACATTTCGAGGATATGAGTCGAAATATACAAAAGTGAGCAATCGCAATGGCACTTAATGAATCTCGGCTTTCGTCTGGATATAAAAATTTGTCTTCCTGTAATATGAATGACGCTTAATCCTTCGAGACTCCAGCTGATCTACAAGCTACTAATTTTGGCATTGATTTTGTTTTGGAATGAATTAAGAATACTTGAAAAATATTTTTTTTTATATTGTTCTTTGCAGCATTCTTTTAAAATTTATTTGAATGCGCTATAGAAGAATATTTTAAAAAAATTAGATTCTTTTGAACACATGTTCACTTAAATCTTCAAACATGACGGTGTTACAAAGTTTTCTTCGAGCTATTTTGAGGTACACAACGTGCGCAGAATAATTGAACATTTAAAATTGCTATTTGTGTTTGTGTAGCAAACACTTCTATGCAAGAACGAGATCGATAAATCCGAATAGTGCCTGATAAGCTGCACTGCAATTTTGAAACTATTTGAGATCCTACACATTTTCTCAAGCATCCAAAGGCAAAACCGTATAGACCATTTTGTACAGAATTGAATTATGCATCGATTGATATATCTATCTGTATTTTTGAACAGACTTTCTGATCAAGAAATTCAAAATAAGAATTTTAAAAACTTTAAAATCTGGTTTGCGATACCAAGATCTAATTTCTATGCAAAATAAATATTGAATTCGCAATCAGCGTTTAAAATTCCAATTATTAATGCATTAATTTTTCCGGCTCATTGCAGTGCACGAATATATCAAGAACTTCATATAATGAAGTCCTTCGACTGCATACCAAAAATGTCTCCCATAACTACAGATCTCTCAGAAAAATGAAGACCATTGGAAAATCCTTTCGAAATTTTCATACCAAAGTCAGCTCCAATTTATTCATCGAGAGCAGGCACAATATTGAAAAAAACAAGTATTAGCGATAAAATCAATTACTCCTCACTTAGTTTTTCGTCAAACATCAAGATACGCAAAAGATCACTAATCCTTGTTGATTCATGTGCCACGTGAATCTGAATAATCACTTACCAATGACCAGCTTCGATGTAGATCTAAATAGAGAGAAAAAAGCAATATAGTTTTATAAAGGTCGCTTACCGATTAGTTATTTAGATGTAGATGTATATAGAAAAAAATCACTCACTGAGAGTTTTTTTCAGTCTAACTTCAAAATTAATGACTAACTTTGATCGAACAGTTTACTTCGCTTCAAGCGAACAATACGAGAAATAAACTTCTTGTCGTAAACTTGTACAGTAGAGACTTGATCTTTCAGTTCTAAGATTTTATACTAGTCGATCTAGTAAATTTTGTGAAAAACTTCATTAAAACGAATTTTCAATTGCAGAAATATTTGAGTTAATTTCTACTGATCTTTAAAAAGACAAAATAATGGGATTTACTCTAGGTTTTACTTATTTCCGTGAAACAAACCAAAAGGAAAAAATATGCTTAAATTAGTTTATTACAGATGCTTGTTTGTAAAATATAAGTATCCCTGAAAAAAATAAGCTTTTTTTCTGTATTTCGATTACATTGTTATGAGTTGAACATATTTTATGAAAACTAACGATATATTCTGAAAGACCATGAAATTTTACATCATCTTCATGTAAAAACATTATTCCAATGAAATGAACACACCTTCCGTACCTCATTTACACACGCTTAATATAGTCAATGTTATCTCATATAGTTTGTTAAGATTTTTTCAGTACATATTAAAAATAGGTTTTGAAAAAACGTAATCACCTATTCTACATTTATCTCTTAGGTAATAGTTAAAAAACAGTGAATGCAAGCATAGTTGACAAGTACTGAATTATAACTTTTTTTCTCTTTTTTTTTAAACCAATCTTGAGGGTGTGAGTATGTATGGAGAGAAGAATTATACCCACACCTACACACTATCGATGCCGTTTATCGAATTCTCTTTGACAATGCGTATGTGTAGGATAATTTCGTTTGCTAAGCGTTTGCATTTAACTGTATCCGGTGTGAAGCATTTCTAATGTAAAATGAACAAGTTGTCGATTTTGGGAAACATCGCTAGTCCTCTAAATAAATGATCTATGGATTTATTTTTTCTTTATTGATAAATAGTTCCTTTTGATTTCTAATGTTGAAAATTGACCCAAAATTCAAATGAAATACAAACACAAAAGATGCGCGTGAATGTGCGTTGTTGGAGATGAATAGTGTAATTGTGAAAATCTGATACTGAGCTGATATAGCATTTTTACATCTATACCTTGTTTCTCTACTTGTTTTTCTATAGGATCTATTCGCAACGAATAGTTGCTATGGATTGATCGTTAAATGAGAATCAATAAGAAAAAAAAGTGAAGCCCGGAGTAATATCCATTGGAAGGAAAGAGGTGCAGTGGATTTTTCTTCCTAGGAAGTTGAATATTTGTAGATTCAATTTACTTGAAACTACTTGAAACTCATCGTGCATTTACGCATGCCGACACATATGAAAAAAAGTTGAGCCAGACTACAAACCCAGCGTAGCTATTTCTCTTGAAATGAATGTGAACGTGGTTAAAGAAAAGATTTGCACACACTCACACATGACGTACTGCATGATATCTATCTTTCATTCTAATAGAGTTCTAGTTAAATTAATATTCTAAGTTATGAATCCTGAACGTCACAAACTATTGCTTCTGGTAATTCAAAGGTTTAATTTTTTTCTAATGTAGTTGTGGCATTGCTTTCGAGTTCTTTCTTTTTCATGTTTCTTACAACACGACGGAAAATACTAATTAGAAGTTTCTATAGCAACGAACAAATCGTTTTGGATTACTGTTGGGAAAAATTTTAAACAAACAGATTTTAATTATATAAATATATAAGCACAATCAACTTATTCTTTACTTTCTTGTGCATCTTAAACAGTATAATTTCATCTTAGATTCATCACACACTTGAAAATCTCAACGAAAACTTCTAATAGAAAATGGCAGTTGTACCTTATAGAGAAAATAAGATACAGGTAGATACTATAGGTGATAATGCAGTAGTGGCTATAGTTACGAAAAACTCGATCACTATTGGTCAACCTCGTGCCACAGGTATCAATGTTTTTATTTGCAATCCTTTTCCGGCCGCATATAATCATGTTGTAGGAAATATGAACTCGATCCTTGAACAAACGAATGTCACGAAGAAGAAGTATTCTATGCGCGAAGGACATTTGGAATTATATAGATTAATGATAATTTTTGCATGTCTTCTATGTTTTTCATTTGGTGTTGCAAGTATATACGCAAAACCATGCGCCGTCGTTTCATTCGTTCTCTCCGTTCTATATATCGCATTATCCATTTACAATATCGTAATATTTATACTCAACTCCCCTCTTATTTATCCCCGTTTTACAAGAAAAGTGTCACGGGGAACTATTCCTGGTGGTTATATAAATCAATTTTATACCGTTCCTGTGAATGCTACAGTCCTGACAGGGGTAATTGCTGCTATTATCGATCCAACAGTTATTGCAGCTGCAGTCCATGAAGAAAATATTGAACTTGATGAAATACAATTTATGCTTTACGCTGACCGCTACGAACGGAACAGTTGGCTTCCAAAAGAAATTATCATACATTTAATAATCTTCATTTTTTTGTTCATTCTTGCAATTGCTTTTGTTTCTACCACAGCTTCTTAAATGAAATAAATATGAGGGAACACTTTCTTTGTCATGTCTTGCTTTTGCGTCCACATACTGTTACTTGTCTGAACATCTCGGTTCAGCGATCCGTATACTACAATCAGTAGTTAATCAGATCAGCCTTTTTACGGATAAGTAGATAGAAAAGATGTGACTCTGAATCTAGAATGGGCGAGATGCATTGATGTAGATATTAGCCGTCCTTGGGTGTGGGTGTGGGTATGATCCTTCGCTTCATCCACACCCACGAAACACTGAATCGAGAAGGATATTAAAGGGAAAATATTCAATTGATTTAACTGATCCATTAATGAAAACAAAAATTTGGA
>CAJNYU010001963.1:32486-96478 GCA_905331475.1 Rotaria socialis | reverse complement strand
AGTAGCTGTTGGCGATATTTTTAAACAGATCTGTAAACGGGGTGGGAATAAGTGAAACTGAAGTAAGAATTAGACGAAAATTAAAGGTTTCAAGTAAAAACACTAAAAGGGAAGACGAAAACTGACAGAATGGTACTCAAAAGCACATAAATCGGCGGAGAGGTTGAATGTTGCCTAGCCAAAAAATACACAGTCTGGAAATTTCGTGATGGTAAGCTCAAAGTTCCGTAGGGGGATCAACTCACCCCTCCACTCAAGACATATCCAGAGCGGACTGTTTTCCGTGTCCATGTCATGGAGTCGCCTATGGTTTCTACCGTATCAATGCCCTAGGGGCCATCAAAATGGTCATTTGAACCATAGAAATGGCCATTTCGTACCGTTCCAATGGTCATTTGTACCATGAGAATTGGTCATTTGTGCCATAAAATTGGTCATTTGTGCCATATAAATGGTCAATCCTGCCACAGGAATGATCAATTATACCATAAGAATTGGCCATTTGTGCCATAGAAATCGTCCTTTGTGCCATAGAAATGGTTATTTGTGCTACAGGAATGGTCATTTGTGTCATTGTTACAGACAGACAGACAGACACAGGTGAATTACGGTTTCTAGACCCTATCCTTTCAGTCTAGGGAATGTGTAACACTGAGAACAAAACTTTCAGTGGTCAGCAAATTCAACAGAACCAATACAGATGCTTGAAATGTCTTAATAAAAGTTTCGCTTCATACATCTTTGCACTACGATTATTTCTCGTGTGAATAAAAAAGAAAATACATCGCCTCGGTCGATAGTATTACGAATTCAAAACTGATCATTCTTTATTTCTATTAGTAATCGAGAGAAAATCCTAAGATCAAGTTGCTTGTGAGTGTAAATACTGTTACATAGCTAAATAAACATTTTAAAAATTCAATTCAGAGGAAGAAAGAGAACAAGTGCGAAATGTATGCACAGCACGCCGTATGATTATAAAAGTAGACAGATCTATTAGTGCCACAAGGGCAAACAATAAGCTATTGAAATATAGATATGTACGGAACAAAGTAGAATGAAGCATTATTTAACAGTTAATGAACTGCGACGATTAAATCATCTTATCTTCGCAATGAATCAATGTAGTAAAGATAGTAGATTAGGATACAATATCTTAGAGTAGAATAGGGGCATCTCAAGGGTTTTTCATGTTTAATCAAAGGCACATAATCACTTCGACAACAATTACTTGTCAGCACATGTTTGATGGGATGCCATGTTCTACTGCCAATTTTACAAGGTTTCATTAGAAAATATGTTGACAGAAGCTGTACGTTTCTTTTTCATTTGTTTAGACACTAAGAAAAGCCCATCACGTCTTGCAAATTAAATATTTTTCAAACATGACAATTTAAAGCTCATAGTTTCTTCGAATCACAGAACCATAAATCGATTATTTTCATCTGATAGAGAAAATAAATGAATAAAAACACAGATTCAACTATGAATATTCAAAGCAGATAAATAGAAACGATGAAAAACAGAATGATAATACATATGTAGAATCTGCAATGAAAAGATTTTGTCTATGTAAGCATATATTTCAAAGAAATATCTTTAAATTTCATCGGTATATATACATGTATATATTTGCGTTTATGGAAAAGAGTTACAAAAAAACTACAGTCGATATTACTGAAGTTCATCGAACTTTTGATATTCGTGAAGATCTATCTATAATGATTACCAATGTAGAAATTTTCAAGTCAATCATAATGATCATATAGCTATATAACAAGATTCTAATACAATCGTATATCTTCGCAGAAAAATGAATATTCATCTGGGCGGTACAGAATACGATTCAAATTAGATGAAACCGGCTTGTGCTATAGAACTATTTTTTAGATCATTCGAAAAATGGGTACAATTACGAAGTAGTTATCATCATGCTACGAATGGTCGAGTAGTGATCTTTATTATTGTTTTATACTTGCGACATTGGAAATATTTTGACATCTTGACAAAATGTGACAGAAGTGAATATTTTTCTATTTAAATAAGACTGGTGACCGTATATAAATTTCATAAATGGCAGAACATTTTTCAATCTAACTTTGCACCTTTTCATAAGAATGTCTTATTTACTTTGATTCATGCGGTCATATAAAATTTTGTTTAAGGAAATTTCAAACATTCGTTAAAATACTGATTTGTCATAGAAATCAACTCGCCACTGACTTCTTTATTTATCTTGAATTTTAATGGAAACATATTTTATCGACTGATAATCTTCTAATTAGTACATTAGATCAGTGTTCGATAGAGTAGCTGTTTCAGTTACCTTGTTACTTGTGTCTCTTGAAATCTGATTTTATTATCCTACCCCAAAACCATGCCACTTCATGGGTAGTTACTAAAGGCTTAATGAAGCTCTATTGCATTCTATAAAAAAAAAAAGATTTTCAATTGATACAAATGCTCTAGAGCTACCGATGGATCTTTTGACCTACTGTTAGTATAGTTTCTATATGGATAGTCTGCAATCAGCTTCATGCTAATGTTTTACATATGATCAGTCATCCATCGGTGATTCAATTCAATAGTAAGTGTAACAATAATTGAATCATTTGCGAGAAATATTTATTAGCAGAAAAATACGTGTCAAATGAATATCAAGGTCAATTGAAGTCATTTTTTCCATCAAATATATGTAACAATTAATGTTTTGCAATCGTTTATGCACAGCGATAAGTTTAAATAAATAAAATATCGTGTTATGAAATATTACAGTTTTTTCTCTATCAGTCAGATTCTATCGAAAAACAAAATCTGATTTAACTTAATAAAAACAGTTACCATTGATTAGAATGTGTGCCTCCTTTTTTTCTCGATTTTCATACATGAGTAATACCAAAACTATATTAGTAATTTCCTTCTAACAAAGTAAATCTCGAAATACAATATTGCATTCGGCTTGATGATTATCATCCCTAGAAAACTCTGTCTACGAAACTTGAAGTTTAGTGTAGTATAAGAAAGTTTAGTAGAAGTTATTTTTTTGTGTGTATGATTCCTGTTGTCAATCATGTAAACTTATCGTAATGCTTTGTTTCCATCTCTCAACCATAACAAGGTAATACGTAACTCGTCCTGTTACCGCTTCGTGTTTTTCTTTTTTGCGTTCTTCACTGAGGCTACTGAATGGGATTGCCCGAATAATTATATTTACGCGCGAATAATGCTCGATTTCCAGTTACTTGCTTGTTTTTGCGCGTGGCCACAACAATTATTTTCTTTCATAATTGTTAGCTACCTTTTTCTTCAGCATTATTTTCTCATTACGTGTTAACATATCAAGTAGTGTTGCTATTGTCTTTCTTGATTATCGAAATCATTAATAATGCATAGTGTCATCATTGAACGAAAAATTGATTTCTATTAATCCAAAAGTATTTCTATCGTTTAGATTTTACGGTAAGTTATTATATGCTGACTGAATGTATTTATGTGATTCTTAGTGATTTCAAGTCAACCAGTTTATTAGTCAGTAGGGATTGCCACGCTTAAGAATTTTTTAATTAGTGTCAATAAGACACTTTTATGTTTTAATTGTCATTAATAATACGTTCGATTTGATAGATATACGTATATTCGAAATAATTTTTAACCATAGAAATAATTAAACATTCCTTCAGGTGTTCTATCGAAGAACGCAGTTAAATTTTGTTTTGTATAGAACTAAATGTGACTTTATTTTGCAAGCACTTTACAGATGCACAATCGATAGTAGTGGCTTGAAGAAAATGTGAATGTCGAGTTAGAAGTGAAGGTGTTTTTCTTTAATATGGTAACCGTAGTTTATAGTATGTTTAGCAGCTTGTGGAGGGTTTAGTTAAAATTCAAAGATGAAACAACTAGAGATTGTCAAACTATTTTGATTCATCTCTTGAGAGATCCATAGGCAACAACGTAAGAATTGTACTCATTAAAAAATATTTTCAACTATCACATTGATTTTAGCTGTGAACATTATGATTTGATAAATCATGAACGTTTTACTGGATTTTGTTTTTAATAAGCTAGAATTGCTCAATACACTCCAAAATTTGAAAGACCAAAGTATATTGTATAGAAATAATAATTACGATATCTACAACATTATCTACGTTCATTTATCGATAGTTTGCATTTCAATATTAATGGGAAAAGATTTTTTCATCAGTAGAATGATTAAAATAATGTCTCTTCTTATAAGACTCTAAGAAAATGCTGGCTAAACTACATCCGCAACTAAATCTGTTTCTGCTAATCTCATGTTGTTGTTTCAATGTGATAAGTAAGTTATTTGATGTTCTCGTAAAATGAAAGCACAATGTATATTAGTTGGAGGTCCTGATCAACGTCTCAGTGGCGGATCCACCAGTTAGGCTACCCGGCGATCGCCACCCTCTTAAGAAATTTTTTTCGATTTTTCTCAGCAGAAATGAAACAGATTAGAGTCTTAATGCCTCAAATAGACTTTAAAAACCGTTTTTTGGCCAGAAGCGCCACCCCCTTACAGATTTTCTGGATCCGCCACTGCAACGTCTATTGTTGAAATATCTATTAGTTGATAATAATTATCAGTGTGAAGCTAGCACAACGGAGCGAGCACGATGAAACAGAGATTCAACTATAAGTCTTCTCGGAAGTATTGTCGGCCCATAAAAACCGGACCATTCGATGCATAATTTAATTCTGGATCGGATGGTGATACTTTTATTCCCCAGCAATACTTTGAGAAAATTCTATCTTGTTTTTTTTGTCCTATTTAGAAGAAAACAAAGGTGTAGGTAAAATTTCTTCCTAAGTATTGCCGGGGAATAAAAGTATCACCATTTGATTCAGAATTAAATTCTACATCGAATTGTCTGGTTTTTATGGACCGGCAATACTTCTGAGAAGACTTATAGTTGAATCTCTGTTTCATCGTGCTAGCTCCCTCGTGCAAGCTTCACACTGATATAATAATTATAATCCTATCGAACGACCTGTTCAACATGATTCACATACATTACCTGTCATCATAAATTTAGCTTTACAACATATCATTGATTTTGTAAGTGCCATTATATATATATATATATATATATTGATCATAATTTTTCAATCTTTATATATGCACACATCTAATAGGACGGAAAGAATGAAGCAATTATTATTAGGGGATGTATGACTCTCGTATGGATACTTAGCTACAGTGCTTGAGACTATTCTTCACATATATCGGTATAGATGTGGAACGATTATAGTTTGAAATCGGATCCACAAAAATTTAGTAATATTCAAACATTAAGAATATGAAGTACACAAATTTGGGCATCCGATATTCTCTTATACAACAGGTAACTTATTTTCTAGGACCATTGTTTTTCGAAAAATAATATTTTTATCTTGTTAAATGCCGATGAAAAATTTGATTCTACAATGAAAGTCAATGCTATTGTACAACATAATGATGATATACTATATGTTCCACCATTTTTATTTTAATCGATTTGCCCTTTTAATTTTGTCGCATTTCCGTTTGTGAGTTTCATCTGAACATTTCAACCACATTATTATTTCATCTTTTTTTGGGTATACAAAATTGTACGTTAAAATTTGGTTCTTGTACATATGATGATGCTGTTATGTAATTGATCAATAATCCTTAGTGATAAAATCCTACAGTTATCTGCATATTATACGATGTCATCTTTCATTTCAGGAGTTAATCTAACGTCAGAAAGTAGTCAAGGTCAAATAGATGCATATGTTCGAAGTGCTGAATGGGACCTGGAAGGTAATCGATGTAGATTGCGTATGCCTCATTGATTTTATTCTGTGTGTTTTATTTTAGATTTTTCTGCTGTCAATAATGATACGAAATATGATTGTTGTTAAACTGTATATCCATATGTATTGTACGCTATTCGAATCCGTCGACGTTCTCTTTATTATTTTACAAATATCGTTGGTAAAAACTAATACATATTTTATAATGTTGAAAATGAATACTATTACTGTTGTTTCGTAGTACCTTGCTTTTTTTTATCAGTTGTATGACAATACTTGGATTTCTCTTAGCACCAGATACTAGTGAAAAATTAATCTTGCGTGAGTCAGAATAATCAACAAATAAAATTATTTTTATGTATTCTAAATATTTAGAGATAACCATTCTATTAAGTATTGTTATGTTCAGCCTTCTTATGTCAGAAATTATGCCACCAAGTTCTACTGCTATACCTACCATCATCATATAGTTCATGTGTGTTACGATCATGTCTGCAATTTCAGTTGTTTCATTTCAGAAAATTAATCTAGGTCCGTAAATATATATTTTGCTACTTGGCATGTTTTTTATGTATGAAACGTCCAAACTATGATTTAGCGTGGCGTGGGATTCGTCGCCAATGGGCTAGACACACTGAGAAGCCCAATAATATAAATGGTTCTATCGGCAGTCATCATGCTAGGATTCCATCTGAACCATTGTTAAGCAATAGATTTGAATTATTACCGAACAATATTATAAATGGGAATAGACAGCCATTACCAATTTTAGAGTAGCAAGAAAAGCAACGTTCAGAGTCATTATTGCAATTTACTGTATCGCTAGTGACAAAGATGAAACGTTCTGATCATCATCATCAGAATTTATCGAACGAATTGTATTCATGTAATACCGAGACGATTCATCCTGAGCTACGAATGATTATTTCTCAACTTGCTATTCTTTCTCTTCATGCTCAGCAACATGAGAAATAGGAAAATGAATCTCAAGATTGGAAATTTGTAGCAGTAGTCATCTATCGTCTGTGTCTGATTGTGTTCACTGTCTCTATGGCTGTTTTTACTGGACTTCCTTATTTTTATACTTGATTTATTTATTTTTAAAACTTCCCAGGTCGAACAATCCAACAGTGGGAACCAATCGGAACCCATTCGAACCGACTCGCATCCAGTAGGATCTTGTCGGATTTTACTGAACCCTACAGAATTACCATCGGGTTTCGAGCTCCGGATTCGAAGTTGGATCTTCAGTGTCGGATTTCTATGAATCGCAAAGAAACACCGTTGAATGTCATCAAAAGTTCAATGGGTTTCGATCAGTGATTCCGACGTCAGCTCCTCGACCCGGAATCCTATGAGATTCTGTCAGACGGTAGGATACTATCAAGTTCCTATCGGATTCTGTGTGGGATTTCTCGACCTGGGTTCACTTGATAGTTTTGTTTGCTTGGTGTTGGACCAAGTACAATCTTTTATCTTATTTTATTTACCCCTAAATAAGTGTGTTTTTAATAAATTCTACAGAGAAGATACTCATAACTTACGAAAACAGTTCTTAACTATGATAGGAACCAGATATGTACAAAGGACAGGAAAGAACAGAAAAAGTTATCCTATGCTTTTTTTCTGTTTATGTTTCTAAGTTCGAACGTGACATGATTCGCTTGACGCATTTACATTCTACATCCAAATTCTGAATACGTTTATCGCTTAATAAAAGAGTTTCACTTATTCACAAATTTTCTTGATTGATCGATCAAAAAAATGAAATAAATATTTTCGATTAGCGTATTTACAGTGTCAAATAACCGAAAATACTAACGAATGTTTGCTAGATTTTTTAGGATGATCTGTATACATAAATTCGACCTGTACGAATAGTGGCACGGTGAAAAAACATTTCTTTCAATCAATAGATCTTTGTTGACGTTAAACTTCGACACAGAGATCCAATTGTCGAACACAAGACTTGGTCAGCTCAATAACACTGCTGAGGAGAGTACCAGAAGATGAATATTTACGTTGAGCAAGTAAAAACAAAGCTTCGATGAATGCTGGAAAATGAAGTCCTACAAGACAAAAATAATATCTTTGAAAACATGTGCATCGATACTAATTAGTGCATATGGTTCTGATTAAACAGCTTACTATATAGATCTCTGACTTACCGGTTGTTGAGGGTTTCACGACGAATGATTTCCATTTGTAGAAAATTTGAGCATAGAGCATATCAACTGATGGTATCGTGATTGAGGAATCAATAACACCAGAGATGCTATTAGAAACAACACGAAAATGATTGAAGTGTATCTGAATAAGAATCAAAAGTGGGGCAGATCGCCCCTCAAACTAAGTAAACCAAAGAATTTTCCCGCTAGGCATCTAACTAACTAATTGAAATCCGACTATAGAATTGTTGAAAAGACGTGGAAGTATATGGAAAATAGAATAAAAAAACCAACTGCCTTTTGATTATGACATGGGTGTTTATGCGTCACAGAGAATGACTTTGAATAGTCTTATATAGTGCAACTGACACGAGCATAAATGTTAATTTAATGAATCAAGTACCCTCGTTAGACTACAATCAATACTTTTTATCAATTAGCTTGGTAGAAATAGTGCATACCAACACAGCAATTTAAGAAACTATTGAAACAATAATTGCTAAAATTTTTGAGAAAATAAAAGAAAACTGTGCTGCTACTTCAACACGGTATATGCTCACATTTTCGAAAAAAAGATACTGTCGAAATGGCTAACATTTGCATCACTTTGATAACCATATTGCAGTGAAGTGCAGTAGTCTTTTTTTTCATATAAGAAACTTGAAAGTTTTCAGAAGTAATATCAATGACGAATGTACAGATTAAAGACAGCGTGAACTTCGAAATGACGCCGGCCTTGTTGAATGATCGAAATATGGAATCTATGCTGTTTCTGTACATAGTGCAACAATCGTATGTTTCATTTTCATCAAACTCTAGCTTTTCTATAATTAAATTTCGAGAATGCTGCCTATACTTGAAAATAATTAATATTTTAAAGATTGTATGCATTCTTGATTAGTCATTGGAAATTACAACAAATAGTTTGCACTTAGATGCATATTCTTTCGTTGATTTTGTGTTACACAACAGAAAAACGTCCTATTCAGAAAAAACATTTAAGAGTGTTGTATCGAAACATAAAGCAGAAGGGGTTATTACTGAGAAAAATATTCATCTCGCATCAAAGAGTGGTAGGTTATATTGTTTTTAATGTGAGATGTACCAAATTTAAAAAAATTGAGAAGTATCTAAATCTTTTCATACAATAATATTATGTTAGTTTATTTTAAATATCAATTCGAATAATTTAAAATAAAGCAAAGATAATTTAATTATTAGATGAATATACAGTGATTAAAATTTGAAACTAAACTAAAAACTAATATGAAAAAAATTAGTTTCTATTCCATACAAATATTTTTTAATTTTATACTCAAATTAATGTTTTTAAAACCAAACTAGTTAATCGCACCTGCTTATGAATCAAAATATATTTGTCGAAAAAATTATAAAATCTTCTTAATTTATTTTTATTTAATGTTATCTAAAGTAATCGCGTCTCGGTAAAATATAAATTTTATTGATACATGAAATCAAAAACATTTGGAGTAAAAATTGTATTAAATAGCATCTTAGAATGATCATGAGTGTGTAGAATATGACTTCTCGATCCTATGGCTCAATGGTTCTGGCGGTGGGTAAGTGTCATATTGTATACATGTTCGAATCTAATCTTCATCCTTACATATTTCCATTCAGACTAGTCCAGACTCGTCCACTACATAAGGCTACAGCTGGTTGTATACTCGTCCCAGACGCACTTAATTTTGTATTCATAAACCATTTTCGGATGGGCGACAGGGACACTAGTCACGACTACTCTTATTCGATTTTATGACTAGTCGTCAATCAGAGTACTAAGACGCACATGCATGACAGTCAAAAACTTCGACCAGTCGTGGACGAGTAGATTTTGAGACAAAGACTAGACGGGACGGGTCGATTTGACTAGAAAAAATACTAGTCATTTAACCAGTCTTTTGCTCACTTGGGAATTTACGTGATAATCAAAATGAATATATGTATCAACGAAGAAGCATAATATTTTTCATACAACGACTCAGCTCAAGTAATGGGTACGAAATACTTGTCTCAAGACTGACTTCGGTTGACTTATCAAACTCTGAGACAAAGTGGCTCACCTTGCAAAGTGACGGAATTGCCGATTAGTCATTGTTTTGTATCCACGTCTGATCACTAATTCTATGTAGATAAAAGCAATTTTTTCCAGTAAAAGCATGTTTTCATATTTGTTTGGAGATGTTGTCGGATAAATCATCTTGAGTGACTTCACTGGGGTAACTATTGGAGTATGAGTGGCCTTCAGAATTCGACTCATCGGTGATTGGATCACACTTTTATTGGATTTGATAGTGTTTATGAATTTGTCTACAGAGACAGCTTCGCTGATTGTGTCCTCAGTGGAGTCTTGTGATTCTTCTTCCGTATCGGTCAGGTTTGGTTCAACTTTTTTCATAAGTGTTGCATTTTTAAGCATGCTTTTCGATTGCGTCTCTTTATGGATCTTGTCTGCATTTTTGCTCTCAGCTTCATTGTGCTCTTCGACTTGGTTTTGAACAATATTTTGGTCTTCAGAAGCAATGATTTCAATGCTTGGTTCTAATTGATTACGTCGTAGCCTGTATTTCATATCGAAAAGTCGTATATTCTGTAACTGTTTATTTCATGAGATGTGCTGAAGTAAATAGACGAGGAGAAAATTTTTTGCTCGACTTTTGTTGGGCCTCACAGAAAAAAAACATCGGTCAATCCACAGATCCTACTTGTATACTTACATCACAAATTTTAATGTTTCCAACACGAGGGGTTTCTTAATTTCTTCATCGATTGGACTCGGCTGTGAAATGAATTTACCTGAAATGATTAATGTTGATTTATCAGTTATCCGTTATTATTTTTACCAGCTTCATTTTCGTGATCGAAATCGATTCGCAACGAAGGATTCGCGTTTACTTCGAGTAAAATCGGTTTTAGTTGATCGGTGAGAATAATATCGAAGCCTATAATCTACAAAATGCAATAAACTTAAGTATTCTAGTTTGCTTGTTAATTTTTCTAAACAGAGTTCACAGAAAACAAAAATAGAAGCAACACAATAAGAGTATGCATACCGGAATGTAATGAAGTTAGACAAAATCGTGAATTGTTGTTATAACTATGTGGTAAGCGTGGCATAGGTGAACATATGTTATACTTAGAAGCGTGAAATATTTTCTCAGGTGAGCACTTTTTGTATTTTGAATGAATAACTCTTTCAAGATGCTGCTGCCCTGAAACAGGGGTCTAATCGAATACGTAAAACACAGAAAAAAGGCTGTTTATGTTAGAAACTAAAACTATCTACATTCTGCCATTCGAGCTGATAATCTACTATTAGACTACTAAGAGCAACAGTTCTCGTTTGAAACATCACCAGTTAGAATATATCTTATAGGAAACATGTTTCATACCGGCAGCTATTCCAACAAAGTTCTTCAATTTAAACATTTGTTAACGCAAGTCTAAATTCGAAGATGTAAGACATCTATCTATCGATTGCATAGCATTCGACTGAACGCGCTTCCATCTCATATACATTCGTTACAGAATAAGATATTTGCTGAGTCCTTTTTTTCTTGACAGAGGCCAATAACATCAATGGAAATATATATTATTTAAAGAAACGCAATTCTGCAGCAATTATCAGTGACAACTCATCATCAAATTATTCTATTCACCGATGAGTCTGTCTGATTAAAAGAATCATGTTCTTTCCTTAGAATTAATTTGCAGGCTATTTTCTATCATCTGTTGCTTCACATTCTAGCAAGCATCACAAATGATTTTATTCGTATCTGCGATTCCGTAAATCTCTTTCTGTTTACTTTGAACAAAACAATATTTTGAGTTTTTTCTATGGCAGAAGCTAAACTTTTTTATGGTTCTTAAAGACCTTTTAAAATCAACTGGCATGGATGTACGGCTGTTTCAAGGAACTTTGTTTGGCAAGCTTAACGTAGATTCGTTGAATTCTGCGAATATAACTCACTGTGTTTATATTAAAAGCTGAGAGAGCGAAACAGATGTCTTCAGATTACACTAGAGAAAAATAAGTTTTCTAATATTGGACCGGGACTTTAATTTCCGTCACACACACTTATATCCTACTGCTTATTGATACCTGAAAGCATCGATTCTGTTTTCGAGTCAATGGTAATTCGGACACGTATTCAATGCGAAGTTCAGGTAGAATTGCTAAGATCGTTTTGTTGATCATTTCTTCGATCAACAGTTTGGCTCGTTCAACTTCATTCGAACTGAATTGTTGACTCAATTGTGACCAGACAAGAGTTAATTTTCGCTTACTAGCATTAATTTGGTCCTCATCAGAGGCATGTTTATAATTCGCGCTCCGTTTATTCAAAGAATAATTGGTTAAATGCATGAACGTTTGGTGGAGATTGGTAGCCGATGGTGGTTGGTAATTGACTGTAGCGAAACGTACCAAACCTTCGTTATAAAGGAAGATTTCCAAAGGATCCAGATTAAAAATCAGTACATAGATTCTTATATCAAATTTTAGACCGTCAATGAGGAGTGGTCGATCAATATATTCTACAAATGCAACGTAAAAGTTCATTAAGAAATAATGAATTCAAACCTGAAGCTATTACTTTGAACGACATGTGGTCGATTAGTAGCGTTATAACGAGCCGGGTCTCGAATCAAATAGATACCTTCACCCTGTGAGCCATCTAGAGATAAAAAAAAGAAACTCTATAAATTTTATCTCGAATTCATCAACAAACCTGATGGTTTGACAATGAATGTTGTGAGAGGTCGTTTTCGTCTTCGATTTTCATCGTGCATTGAACTAGCATATTTTTGAAATTGTTCATTTTGTTCGGGTAGAAACCATGTCTTCGGATAGAAATCGAATTCTTCAGGAAATAAAGTTCGCATAACGTTTAATGAACGTGTCAAACTGGTTTTACGTAAGAGATCACACATACCTATGTAGTAAAAAACGCAATGAGTGTTGATGTCAAAATATATCATCCTACGGGTAAAAATTTGCTGTAGCTATGTGTCTTTATGAAACAAAGAGTACTCGTCTAGTGTATCTTATTAAAGGGAGCCACAATGTAATATATATATATATATATATATATATATAAAGAGAGAGAGAGACATTGTGCATATATTGTTGGATTTCAGGTGTAGAGGTGACTGTTAATAAATGTGGAAGGTGGACGGAGGCGATATAACTGTGACTTGGATAAATTACAGCTATCTTCGGTAAAATTAGTTCCTTTAAATATCTATATCGATGTCAAAATTTGAATACACCTAGAAAATAGATTGAATGTCTTCTTTTATTACTTGACTTACTTACTTGTTCAAGCAAAATACTACCTGAAAATTTTCACTTTGAAACGCTAGGGAAATGCTCGCATTTCATGTAATTTCTGACCTACGAACTGTTTACAGTAGCAAAAAAAGCTTCTGCTTATGTTAAAGTAGCTATTTACATGTTAAAATTACATGATTGGCGGAAGACTATGATCGATATATCTTAATGTTCTGAGGTAAAAACGTTCTATATCATGTCATCCCGCAGAATCTCCATAATTCAGATATTGTCCTACTTTAATCACTTGAGTTGCGACACGAATGTCAAGAGTAAACTATCAGCGATTTAATTATGCAAAGATAAAAGTAAATTATTTTGTCAATGAGAAACAGGAAAGAGCTAGAAACTGAAAGCTGTGTATTTTTTTACAGCTGCAACCGTATTTTGTAGCTTACCTGGAAATTTGTTTACTCTTGCTGAAGAAAAACCGAAATTCCTATTGCCTTCCTGAAATACCGCCGAATGCCAATAGATATCAGAATCGATGGCGCAACCAGAGATACACTAGGATTTCGGTCACAATCAGTTATGTAGGAAAACTTGAGTCAGCTTACTTCTTTCCAACCGAGTTCTTGCAGACACATTCGAAGGACTTCGATATTTGATCGAGCTTGACTGGTATCAACTTTAGCCACATATTTTCCTGATCGTCTGGTTCCTCTTTTTTTTCTTGGCGATGCAGGCGTTTTAGTTGCCATTGTGGAAAACATTTTATTGAAAAACTACGTTCAATGTTGCCACAGTGTAAATACGCTTCTATATATGCTAGAAACTCTAAAACGAGTTTACATATATAAATTCAACATTAGATATGGAAAGAAGGTTTTAAAACGCGCTTCTATATGATTTATAAGTATAAGGGGCAATTTCTGGAATTGTCGCGCATACCTAGAGAACTACAATTGAGTTATCTCAGAAATTTTTGATTACTAGATTTGGGATGCTAGGTAAATTTTTATTTTCTGATAGAGTAAATAAAGAATTACTTATTAATAGTCGAGGCTGCCGACTTCAAATTACTCTACGATTGGAAATGCCCAAAACTTTGCTGACTGATTTTAAGATGAGATCAAAGTTTCAGATATATATATTATGTGTTTTTGTGGAGTGTCGAACGATTCTTTACAAGATTAAGTTTCAGATATTTGACAATCCTCTACAATACTATGAAATCTTTCGATTGAATCAACTATATCAGATGAGAATTTCAGAGTACACTTCTAAAATTATGCAAACAATTATTTCGAATATTTCTCAATAAAAGTAATGTTATCAATATTCGACATCTTACCATGAGAAGTGAGTGTTTGGAAGTCTCTAACAACTAACGATAGATATTTCATGTATAAAGATAAAAGAACCTAAGGTATGGGGACTAATCTTTTATAACGTCAACGCTATCAAAAATTTTCAAAAGAACACCTTTTTGTTTGACCGAGAAAAAAATGTTGCTGTTTTTTGCATTTCTTGTCACATTTATAAGTGAGTAAATCGTGAATCAGATTGGATGTCATGGCAACATGACAAATAAGAGTTATTAACGATGAGTAATATAAGTTTTTCATCATCTGACGCAAACACAACGTCAATATTATCAATCCGACTGAGATACGAAAACAAGAACGTGATCGAAACTACTACACAACGTATTATAATTCTGTTTTTTTGAATTTTTCATTGCAAGTTTGATGACGATTTTTCCTTCATTGATTCATCAATACTATTTTAAACTTGAGAGTGCCCATCATCATGTGAAATCTGTGTAAGTTTTATAGTCATGTGTCAGAATAGGTTTTTAGATGAAGCATCACGTAAAATATAAAACATTGCTATTTGAAGTTGTAGTTTTAGTTAGTCATATGTTTGTATTTGCTCAATTTTTTTCTCACTACAGTAAGCTACTGTTGAGAGTGCAAGTGCTGCTTTTTTTTACAGCGTCATCAAAAGAAATTGAGTGTAGGAAAGAAATTGATTTTGAAAAAGAAAAATCAATCCCATATTTAGATTTTCTTATCCTGTGTCTATTTGATAAATTTTTTGGATAAATGTGATCGTTGCCACACGATAGGTTATGCGAATTTCCAAGAAATGAAACATCTTCCCAGAAATGCATCTGATTTCCGAAATCCAGGTGAGATTATACAAAGAAAACTTTGACGAAGTTTTATTATTTCGAATATGAACATGATGAGTGACTAGAAACACATAATAGGGTCACCTCTCTCAATGTAGATGTCACCAAGGAATACATATATGATTTCACTGTTGTCTGTGATCAGAAGACATTCAATACGTTACTGTTCTCATTACAGTCATTATGCTCATAATTATAATTAAGATTCTGCTCCAAGAAGGTGCACAAGAAACTATAGCTTCCTGAAAACTAATAAAATATATCAAATCGACTATTTGACGATACGAACTGTGGAATGAGGTTCACTCTAGGTAATCTCATATAAAAATATATAGTTCTAACTTTTTTTTCAAAATACTCATCACCATACACTGTAAATCAAAAAAGTGATTTATAGACAACTAACAAGTACAAGTAACGTTCATCGATATCGAAAATCGATCCACTGAGCCCTAAGCTGACAGTACTGAGTAGGAGAAAGGCCTGAACAGGACAGCAAATCAGTTGTTTGTGCCAGAAGACGGTGATGAAATTTTCGAAGAGACCACCCGATAAGTTGAATCGAGGCCTGTAAATGGATTGGAATAATTGAAACTGAGGTAAGAATTAGACGAAAATGAAACGTTTTCAAGTGACAGCACTACACGTGAACACGAAAGACGGACAGAAAGGGCTCAAAGGTCCGATACTATCTTAGTTTCAATTTAAAATAAAATATTGATTTTATTCAAGTTTATGTTTTAAGAAAAATTCGATAGTACCGTTTAACGATTTGAGAGGAAGATCGAAATATCAAACTCTTACTGGAATGTAGCATCTTCAATAATTCACAATCACATGAATATAATACTTAGATAAAATAACACCAAAAAATAAAATAATTTAATATAATTTACGTCAAGACAAGTGTGCATTATTTAAGCGAACTCTTACTATTAGAGAGATTCTTATTCTGGAATATAAACATAGCTTCACTTCATATCAATATAATTTGTTTTCGTCTAGGTTGAAGACTTCAGCAACAAAATAAGCATCATTCCAATGAGTTCAGTCCCAGTGCAGCTATTGATCTATGTTATACCTCGACCAACATGTTTTGATGCACCTCTCATCATGCCTCTAACAGGTTGTTTGGAAGTATCGGTTGGTATGAAGAAAAGTTTTACCTTGTTTTTCATAGATTTGTGCAATCCAAATATTAGTGATGTGGCCGATATTACCGTATCGCGACCAATGGCTGGTATGCTAATTAGTAATATGATATACTTACCAACCAATGTTTCAGTAGTATACATTACATTAACTTGGACGCCACAAGCTAGTCAAATAGGATCATTAAGACAATTGTGCAGAATAGTTTATACAGGTTAATTATTTTGTTTTTCTAGGTCTACTAATAGTCGCTGATGTGTATCATTGTCTGTTAATTAGTGAACCAGTACAATCGAAACAGTACTGTGTCCAATTCACTGTGATGAATTCATCTGCCACTTCAACTTCAAGAACTACCTCTACTACAACATCAACAATAGTGACTTCCGCTACAACATTAAATACATTAATAGTTTTCATACCAACCGGATCCGTATCTTGTCGATATTGTGGAAGAAACTTTCTGATAAATATAAATATTTCACTTTTAAAATAAGGATAAAATTTGTTTTAGGAGGAAACTTCGGCACCAATTTTGGAGTGATGCAGCACCCTGTAATGTTTGCCACAGTAGCCATGCTCAATGCTCACGTATGCATGATCGTCAAATGCGGCTCAATATTCCAAATTATTATCGACAACAATACATAAACGAAGAAGCTCCCACCAGATTTCCTGAAAAGTTACAATACCGAGATTCTTTTCAGTTCCATTCATCGTCACTTTTCGATCAATCTTCACCGACACAAACACGAACCACACTCATATGTCATGGAGCTCGATGTATGCCATGCCAAGAGTTGAAACTCAAACGAATGTGAAAATCGTCTGTAACAAAAATGTCTTCAAAACCCGATGGCTCAGTGCTTATGCGAGCCTACATCCAGCAAACAAGTTCTGATTTACCTATGCGGATACTAACAGGCTGCATAGCTACGTATATAGCTTCTCGTATTAAAATCTAACGATGTCTCTGATGCAAAGAACACTCAAAGAGTAAAATTACATGTTGATCACTTTAAAACAAGATATTTCAATAAAAGTATATTTTTTTTATAAAATAATGATTACCAAACAGCTAAATTCTTGAAAATCGCCGATTGAATTAAAAATGGAAACGATCAGTTTGTATTTGAAAGAAAATAATAATAAAAAAGATCTGTAGTGAAACATAGGACGAAGTAGAGAAGTTAGCAGTAAACTGTGAGGAATAAATCACCTTTTCTACAGCTCTTCTATTTCTATCTAATTCAAGATCGTTTAGCTTTCCATCGAAAGAAAAGATTGGGCAAACTGTTTGATCGACGCATTCTTCGTAGAACCTTGAGCATTCGAGCAAAATGGTCACTTCTTTTTTCTTTGTCATTTATATTTAAGTGAATTTTGGTGAAAATTCCAATCATGAATAGGAATCTCTACGCGTGGAAAATATTTACTGGAAACGGTTCTGTTATTGCAAGGATTCGCATATCTAGTGTTCTTTTTACAGTGAGCAACATGTTTTTTTTTCTCAAATAAGGGATCTCTGTGTGCCAGTTACAATTTACTAATATACTAATCACCAAGAAATTTGAAAATAATTTTTAATAAACTTTAACATAACACAGACAATGAATTACTAAATCATTCATCTCTCTAAATATATCTGGATGCATATGTTACAGGGAAAACTAAAACCCAGGGTTATTTAAATAGCTCTTACAGAAAATTGAATGCTATCTCTCAGATGTTTTACTGTGAAACTTCATGTTTATTTATGATCTCTTGAATGATGTGAGTTTAAAAGTTGTAATTTTATGACGAAAATATTTAGTTGTTACCATGGTGTTTACTGTGCAACCTTTTGAAAACACAGTGACGTATTTAGAGATAAGATATGAGTATTATTGACGCTCTATCTTGCATAATAAAAGGACTCTTTTTTTCTTTTTCGTGACTACAATAAAAAAATGACTATTTCAACCATTGAAAGCAAAGGAAATATAATTAACGTTGGTAATGTTGGAGAGTTGATGGCAGTGAGACACAAAAGCGACAGATGTAAAATGAAATGGCTGATTACTGCACAAATCTGTACTACAATACTCATTCTGCTAATGATTGGAACATTTTATCTTGTTGGCTATCCATTAATGAAAGAACACCAAACCATTACACACATTACAAACATTACAAATATTAAACCAAATATTTTGGAGGATAAGGAAAATATTGTAACACTGTATGCATTGGATCCGGTTGCCAGCACTTTCTTTTTCGATGATGGGAAATATGGTCAAATAATCTCAGATTGGAGTGTTTACAACAGACATAGTGATATTGACTTTAATCATTACGAAATTGGCGGTTTTAGTGTCGGTATAGAAGGTTCAATAGTTGGCATAATCATCGATCTGGGTTCTAGTGAAGATTTGCAACAAAAATACAAATATCAAGAGACAGTTGGCGATGGTCAAGGATTTGCATCAATCCACCGAAAAAACAATACAATCGTTATCCTTAAGGGCGCTTCATATAACCACACCTTTCAAGTGATGGAAGAATCCGAAGAGCTGTTTCGAGAAGGAAAATCAGTAGCAAGTACACCTGTTAAGCTTGGGCATGTGTATCTCCTTCGAATCACTGATCGTAATGAAGCTGCTTTTGAGCGCATCATCAAGATGTTAGTGATCTCGTACAGACCTTACGAATGGGTTACAATTCGATGGGAAGTGTTGACATAGCTGTATGATTATCAGTACTATTGATTGACACAAAACAACTATTGGATAATTATTAACGTTCATGTAATCTGAGATTTAGAAATTCAGTAATTAGTGATGCTTGATTTCAATCCATGAATACATTTGTAATTCAAAATAAAAATTTATAACTCTAGTGTGTGTGTTTATCTTTTATTTACGATGAGAAACTTAGAATGGAGATTCATTGAAGGGTATATTGTTCTTTTATTGAAGAATATGAGAGAAAACAAGGGATATTCAATAGAGTACGATTTTGCAATAGTAACATATGATTTTACTTTCCCTCTTTCAACTAAACTTAATTGTAACGGTTCATGAGCCAATGAGCCCTGGGTTAGTAAGAAAGGTACGAAATATCCTTAAAATATACATCACAATCATGATATATGCCATTTAAAAGGTTTAAAAAACTTTTAACTTGAAATTATGAGAAGAGAGTTATATCAGAACTCATCTGGACTCAACTAGAAGTGTCATCGGGTGATTTAAAAAGCCCAATTCAATTCAGATTCTATAAAAAAAAAATGAAAAAAAATAGGATTCCTAGCTACGTTCAACGTAGCATGCAATATGAGAATTAAAATTACTAAAAATTGTACAAAAAATTATCATAAATATTTTAAAATAATCTTGAAAAATTTATGTTTTTACGAGATTAGACAAACTGTATAAAGCAAGGGGGGAAAAGCTGATTTAAATTACAGTAAAACTCAACTTACAATCAATATAAATTAACTGTATTAGAATGAGTTTGCGTGAGTTTCGGTGCCTTTGAATGATTTTCAGTAATAATTTATGATTTGGAATAGTTTATAGTTAGTTTAGCAAATTTTTCGTTTTCTCAAGCTCATTTTAAATCAGCTAAACTCAGAAAAATCATGAAACTCAAAAATCGCTTTCCCCCCCCCCTCCCCTGGTATAAAGCCTTGTTTATTTTAACTTAAAATGAAATTTTCACCTAAAATTTTACATCTGTTTGAAGCAAGATGGCTTATTTTTGTTTCTTAAAATTTTGAAGCTGTTTTTCAAATGAATTTCTTACTCAGACTACCGTTGAATACTATTATTTGTGAATTCTCTGGATACATATTTTCAGCGTCTTATGTATCAAAGGAACTAAGATTGTGAAGTAGAACAAGTGGAATACGTTTGACAAGTAGCAATACTTACGTTAGAGAAAATCCTGTTGATCTTTGAAATTTAGTCTCCATTGAAAGATAATTGTTTTCATCTTTTTATTTTTACAAAAATATGAGTTCAAGTTGATTTTATTTGTAGAAAAATATTTTCTCGCTTGCCATAACTTTTATATGTATGCTATCTGTTCTTTCGATCAAATAGTGTGAATTGATTATACCCAAAATGAATTGAAAATATAGATTTTATTTTTATAAATGAGAGGATTCGAAATATTTTTCTTCATGAATTAATGACCCATCGATTATTCATTCTTTTTATTAGAAATACGCCTAATATTCACATATGTTAGTAACAAAGCATTTAATAGAAATTCATAGTTCTTAGCAATATGGCTAATTATTAAATATATCTTAAAAACGTTGATGTAATAAATAGTTGCAGTATTAAAAACCAGAAAGATGATGCATACTAAAATCTGCCTTAATGATCTCGAATAAAATAAAATATTTTAATGTTCCACTAAAAAAGAAATAGTTTCAACAGAAATGTTTTTAATTTAATGATAATTTCAAGAAGAAGACAAATTACATCGTATCAAACTGTTGGTAATTCTTTCTTTCTTTTATTGACACTTGATAATCATGCTTACTACAACAACAAAAAAAGTCTTACATGTCCTTTATTTCATTTTTACTACCAGAAAGAATACGATTTGATGAGTAGTTGTCTAATTCGAGTTCGAATATAAATGGAGAAAAGAAAAAATTAAACTAAATATAAATCTAGGAATAGATTTAGTTTTAGTTTAACTTTCCGATATATTCGGCATATAAATACATATATACCCCTCACCCGCATCAATATTTGAGCACTCCTCGATGGTATCCATCAACCACAACCACATTTGAAGTACCCCATGTATCCCCGCACCCCTTGTGGGCACCCTTCCCACTCGCACCGTCACCCACAGTTACCCCTTAGTCCCACTCAACCCACACCCACTCCATCTTAAACTAAATCTATTTCTATCACTTATTTTCGAATTCGAACTAGGCATCTCATGGATTTGATGGCACCGTCATCATCGTCAAAAGCACCTTGCAACTCAAATAGTTGCAAGAGTGTGGGCATTTTGAAATGTGAAATTTGTTCACAAAAATTTTGTCATAAACATGTGAAAGAACATCGAGATCTTCTTAGTCATCAGTTAGATGAAATTGTTCTGGAACATGATACTTTACAACGAATTATTGCCGAACAGAAAAACAAAATGAATCGTCATCCCAGTATTTTTAATAGGATTTCGAAGCACAGCGTGCGCGTACACCCTGCTAAGCCAAAAATTTTATTTTCAGTGTGTACTTCATAGGAAAACAAAGTGTATTCTCAAAAAAAACAGAGTGTACGTACACTTTGCTCTGCTATGGTAAACTAATCATTAAAAACACTGCATCATCCTCTTCTCAAGACAATAGATCAATGGGAATGTGACTCTATCATGAAAATTCAAAAAGTAGCAAACGGAACACGACAGCACATCGAAACCTGAATTGGTTCACAAAAAGGTTACTTCAATCTAATTTAATGAATTTTAATTTTTTGCCAGGGTCTGATTTTTAGATTTCATATCGAAAGAATTGCATGATATCGCTGGACAATTACAGAAAGCTCGAGTAGATGATGACTTTGTTGAAACTGATCTTCGTAAATGGACAGATATGTTACAAGGCCTGAGAGAGAATGTTACTAATATTTCTTCCTCGACGACTAATAGCAGAGATCCAAAATAATACTTGTGGCTAAAATATTTGTTTCATCAACTACGCAGCAACATTTGGAATAAGATGACAAATTCGATGAATCCTTTGGTAATGTCTGTATTGCTGAAAATGACCGTGTCGCTTATCATTCTGGGTCCAGACAGAGTTATGCGTTTGTGCGTGGATTTCAGCAATATTCATCTGGGAAATACAGGATTCAATTCTTTATGAATAATAAAAACATAGAATATATCTTTTCGTTTAGTATTATCTCGGCGTCTACTCCCATACCTACATCCTACAAGGATCTATGTAGATCGACGTACGGTTGGTATAGCAAAGATAATATTACTTTTTCTGATACTTTATTAGCAACCAAATAAGCTTTTTGTGATAGGCGCGGCGAAACAACATTTGAAATCGATCTATTACTTGATTGTGATAATCAAAAGATCAGCTATTTTAATGAACGAACTAAAAATCGACGGGAAATGAAGGTTACTATTAAACAATGTCCGTTTCCTTGACAATTACTTTTCAGTCTATACGACATAGAAGACTCGGTTCGAATTTTATCTTCAAAACATTGCGTTGAATAGTAATTACAAAATAAATATTCTTTTTTAGAAGCAACGGACTAATCCACAACAAAAAGAAAAACTACTCGAGATTATAGGTTTATATCGCATTTAATAAAAAAAAGGAACTTAAACATGAAACACTGTTTTCTATATAATAGTGTAAATAACTAACATTAAATATTCCCATTCACAACATTAAATAGATGAATAGTAGTGAAATGTGTGTGTATTCACTTTTTGAAAACATTATATGATAACTGATATTCTGAGAAATTATAGTCGACTTTGATAAATTGTCAAGTAGCTATGACTGTTAAAACACTATAAAGAGGTTAACAATATGTATACCACTATTAAATCAACAAATGATGAGCAGCTCATGTAGCTATCAAGTTTATTATTTTACAGTTCCAGTTTTGCAAAAAATATTTCAAGTAAATCATTAGTTCATCCTAAAATTTTTCATCATACAATTAATATTATCAGCAACACATTATGTAAACGTCAAATAAGCAGTAGAAACTTTCAAGTGTAAGTCTGAGACTTGTACGTATTTATTTATCTTAAATACACTAGGAAACATCTATTCATGCGAAGAATAGTACTGATCATGTAGCAAAGTTCAGTATGAAAATAAAATATGATTCGAAATAATGATTGTAACGATCAACTTGATTAGAGTAGCTTGTGCCACTCTCGGCAAAGATGTTTATTAGGCTACTTCAAGTTATCCAAAGTGTAACGACAAAACTAGAGTGTCGCCTATGCCCGTCGGTGTGATGGTGTATTGTGTTATCTGACATCTCCAGAGTGTAACAACTTCATACATGACGCACGTATATATAGGAGAGAGATAGAAGAGAGACAGGAGAGAGATACATTAGAACAATGGAAAGAGAACAGAAAGAGAATCATCGAAGCGTGCCATCAATATCGGCACAATGATGACTATTTTCATTATATTGAAACTGTCTTGCTATTATGAATATATTTGTTAGCATCATAATCTGGTTGCTGGAAAAAATGATCTATTAAGTGCAGTGTTGTAAATAAATAATCGTTCTACCGATTTCAGCTTCAGATAAATTTTTTGTAGTCGATGTTATTAAAATTTAAACAATAGATCATTTGATTGTTAACTCAATTATAGCAATGCATTTTGTGCGTCATAGTATGTTTTTTAAGTAAAGTGTTTTTTTTTATAACTTTTTTTTTCAAATATTAAATAGACTAATGGCTATTTGATTAAAACTTAGTGAAACTATTCTTCGAACATCTTATTTAGAAGTCATTTAAAATGTTTATTTTAAAGTTAGAAAAGAAATGAGATAAATTTCGTTTGGACAAATTATTCAAAAAAGTAGCTATAGTAGAAAATTTTCTTGATATTTTCATCTAATTAATTATTGAAGTTCGACCGCTGTACGACTCAACTTCCAAAGTCGATCAGCGGATAACTGATTGATGGCCAATGATGATGGTTTTACAGCTTTACAATTTCTAATCAAAATAACAATGATTCTTCTCTCTCCGGGCAGAAACAAATTATCACTTACTGAAAATATAAATCTTCTGACTGTTCTAGGGACGGTTCTACAGCACAAAAGATAACTGTGCTAGCACCAGTTTTGGGCGTTTTAGCCATGAAAAATTTTAAGAAACGCACCAATGGATAACAGAAAATGAATCCAAGCCAGCCAATAGCTTGTGGTGTTGGATTACTGAGCGAAGTCGATACCCAACCGGGAGTTAATGTAAAAACATCGATACCTTCATCTTAAATACAAATTATTTAAAAAAACCTACTTAGATCCTTAGCTATACTACCATATAGTTGTTGCCTTAATTTGACTGTTGATAATATTTGAAATAGTTTCGATGATGGATAAGCACCGAACCAAGGAAGAGCTCGAGACTGCGTGAAAACATCGAGCCAATTGATCGATTTTATTTCTAAATTTCACATATATGAAAAAAGAAACGTATTTTCTGTTTATGTTATATTACTGTTATGTAGCTTCGATGAAACATTAATAACACGACTTCGTCGACATTTTTTTAACTTATCCAATAGAAGATATGTGAGAAGAAAATGGCCAAGATAATTAGCTTGAATTATCGAATTAAAACCATCTGCAGTCACCATTGGCGATGCCCAACTGAGACCAGCATTACAAATTAAGACATCTAATCGTTCTTCTTCTTCGTTGTATAACTTAGCAAAAGCTCGAACCGAGCCTAATGAGCATAAATCACATTCCATCAAGCGAATATTATTTTCATCACATCCAGTTTCAGAAACAAGTTGATTTAATGACTGTTGTCCTCTGTTCAAATTTCGACATGCCATTATTACTCGTGCATCTAAATATTTACATATATTCATATGAAAATATACTTCCGATAATTGGATTAACAACCTCGTTGAAGAAGATCTTTTGCTGTTTCATAACCAATGCCAGCGTTTGCACCTGTGATTAATACAGTTTTACCTTTCATCGATATTGTACTCGAATATAACCGACGATTAATCCACAGTTTATTGAATAACCATATTGCCACAACTAGGAAGAATAGCGGATCACTGAAAATAGTTTTGAAAAAAAAGAAAGGCGTTTTATAATAAAATACCAGCGGTTGTAGCAAAGAAAATAGTCGTAGAGTATTCAGCGAGCAATCGATTAACGATTGAAAACGATTCATCTAAAATTTTCGTAGACATTTTTGATGTGCTGCTGCAGCTCGATAGATGATCAATATTTTATGTGAAACTCTGATCCAATGTTTACCTATCACCATGACAAGTCATATTTATAGATGTCATGTATAATCGCAGAACCCATCTAAATTTGATGGGAGTAAGATTGATATGCTGGAATCAACTCATCGAGTACTATTCTTATTAAAACTAGGCGTAATCTTCGATTATAAGGCATCGTGTGTACCATTGCTTATAACATTTTTCGTGCTATTGTAAATGAGTTTAATTAGCCTATGATCAAAACGCCATATACGAATATAGAAACATATTTTGCGATGAATCCCATAATCAGATGGTCGATATTACGAGACAGTTCGCAGAGTTTATAAGAATCACACAAACAAGTAAAACAATACATTAAAAACGATTGTTAGAGCCTCTTAATATCATATCTAGAACATTTCTAGCGACTGCTAAAGTTGAGATAACAGAATGAGGTATAAAACTAGTGTATGATGGAACTGAACTGATTAGTGAAATCACCTGAAATAATTAAAAAAACACTTTAAAATATTGAAATTAATAGAATATATGCCTGTACTTGAAGACAGAAGTAGAACTACAAAAATTAGTATTTCCTCATCGATGAAATTGTTCAACTAGATTTGTTTTGTTAAAAAAGTTATGAAATTATATTATGATACTGATACTTCATTGCTCTTAATAGATCACAACAAATAGTCAGTATTACTATATAATAGAGGAGCTTTATCAAGAAATTTTGTAAATGTATTATTTTCTGGATAATTCACTTTAAATTTTTAATTATCTTTCTACAAGATACCCAAATACTTACTTTTGATTATCTGCTGTTTAAAACAAAGAACTTATATCAAAGTAATAGATTTCATATATTGTCAATAGGCAATATCGAAAATTACTGAAAATAGGTCCCTAAAATAAAATTTTTGCCGAAAGAGTGATATGCAAAAAACTGTTCAGCAGCTAAATATGTTCTATTCAAAAGAGGAACAATGAAGAAATGCAATGAAAGATTTCAATCTGAACTATTTTTTGGTTTTCCCATGGTACATCCTAGCTGATTTCTGTAAAGTTGCCTTTTTTTTATATCTATTCCAAAATGAATACATCGAATTGAGAGTCTATTGAAATAAGTAAGCCTATTGTTTTGAGAAATAAGAAATATCGTAAGCTGTACCTTTAAGTTAAATTTTGCTACAAAATGAAACATACTGTCGTTTTATTACATGATAATGATCCGTTATTTTTTTCTCTACTTCTTATCCTTTCAATATTGTATTTCATTTTCAATATGGACATTTGTTGAAAGCCATAATCATATTCGTTACAATCTCAGATTGAGTTACGAAACAACTATAAACAAAATTAAAGTCTGCATAAAGTTCTAGTGACTATTATTTGTAGTAAACGCCTCTATCGTTATAAGATATTATCACTCCTTCGTGCATTTTTTGATTCATTCTATCAGATTTTTGTTTGGCTAGTATGCCCGTAAAATTGATTCTTATCTATAATAGGAATGTAGAATGTCAGATTCTTCTAAATCGACATCTACACTCAAAATCTCTGTAGATTTAAAATAATTTTTTTCACACGTTAATATTTTTAATCTGAATCTATGGATTGATGTATTTTATCATTTTTACAAGCAGTTAGCACAAGACAAGTTTCATTCTAGATTAGTGGACGTTTGAAACATGGTGGCGGTGGTTGTGTATTACCCGTTGCAGTTCCTTCAACACCATAACACGCATAATATTGATTGCCCCATGGACGAGAGCCTGGATTGTTTACATGCACATTATCGAACAAAATATTCTGCATAGGATTTGATGAGTTACCAATTATGACACCTGGACTTATTTGAGGATCATTGATAGTGATATTTCGCAAAACAATGTTATTCCAAGTAATACCCGATGGAATAGGACAACTGGCTTCTGGTATAGTAGGCCATAATAGTGAACAAGCGTCTTTGAACGCAGCTTGTTGTGGCCCTATCCAGATAGACCATTGAGAAGCATTATAAATTTGAATATTTTCATAGAGGATGTCAGTAATTTCACCTGTTTCTCCTACATTTCCTGGGCGTGACTTCAAATAAATTCCTTTGAAAGTGTTATGCATAGTACAATTACGAAATGTAATATTACGCACACACGAATGAGCGTCAGAGGGACCAATAGAACCGATTGTTAAGCCCACACCTGACGCATTAATACGTTCGAATAACATATTTTCACTGCAAGGCGAATGAATACTGCTTGAATCTTGTTGTTTTACCGCAATACAATCATCATCATTCCAAATATTGCAATCATGAATCCATATATTCTTACCAGAGACATCAAATCCATCTGTATTAAATGCAGTTAATTCGTAGAGATCGTGCCAATGAACGTCTGGATTTCTGTGTGCATCGATATCAGTATGACGAATTTCCAAATTGGCAACATCCTGACCATAAAATGTCCATTTAGGTGGATTTTTCAACAGTAAGTTTTCGATCAAGATATTAGTAGAGTTATGAATCCAAAATAATTGCGGTCGGTTTCCACGAATGATCACATATTGAATTACACCCCACCAAAAATGACCTGAACCATCAATGATTCCTTTGTTAGGCGAAATTTGTGAACTGGTGAAAGTTACATGATCCAATTGTTCAAAGTAGAAACAATTAAAAACTTGATTTGTACGAGGATCACGTGGCCATTCGAATACATTATCAGAAAATTTAAGAATACCATCAATTTGAATAGTCACATAGGAAAGACCACGTGCATAGAGGCCACCCGTTAACCAAAACGTTCGATTTGCTGGTATAAGAAGAGTGTCACCATTTTGTAACGATCCAAAAGTTTGATTGAGCAACAACGTATTTGCCCAACAGGTAGACAATGAATTGTTTCCAGCAATACCTCCTATCGCCTCGAAATTGATTAACCGATTTTTAGTTACACTCAAACGATCATTCCATGCATTGGCGTTTACATGAGAATGTGTATAAATCATACTAATAATCGCCAGAAAACGAATGGCCAATACAAACGATACAGAAAACATAGTTTTACTTGATAGAAATAAATTGATAAATTATAATGAAAAAAGTATTCAACACTGGTTGTGTAGCTGTTAAAGTAAAAGATAATAATTCATGCAATCTTATCTTGGCCTCATCTACAAAAAAAAAATGACAATTTGAAAGCGAGAAAGAAAATATTGTACCTTGCTTTTACCAAAACATAAACTTGGCTATAACGTTTTCATTACTATCTTCATAAAATTAAAGTCTTGCAATAGTTTATTTTCAATCCCATCCACATCAGTTACCCAGCGAATATATTCTATTCAATCGCTCGGTTCGTACTCATCATCAGGAAAACTAAAAAGAATATATTTTGCAGAAAAATACATCAGAATATTACCAACTGATTCTATTGAAAAGGAAACTTGTGAAATCCGAGAATTAAGAAGCATTCTAAGCTCTCCATATTCTCACAGCAATGTAAACTTATTGTGTCACTATGTACACGTTAGATTTGATTAGTGTTAGCCGTCCTATAGATATGCGCATTGTTCTCGAAACTATAGGATTTTCTAATGATATTTAAATTTCAGTTTGATTGAGATACAACAGAATTTTCTTTTTCAAATTTTTTGGTCTCGCAGATACTTGTCTATCTATTAGAAAAAAGTTTCTTTGCATCGTTGAATGTGTAGATAGAGAGAATACCCATTAGTCATTTCTCGATTTAATTTCTGAATCTTCATGAATTTGATAATACCTTTCGTTTAAATAATAACTTTTGTTGAATATTTTCATCATGGCAACAGTCAGTTTTACTTGACATATAGTTATGTTCAATTATAAGAATGATTCGAACAAACAATTTGACTCTATTTTTACTTTGAGTGATTGATTTAAATGTGTTATTATTTCAAAAATTGACAAGCTAATTGATTCAATAACTTTATTTTACTGAAATACAAGCATTCTATGATCAATATTTTGATAGCAATCAATGTTATAGACTGATAAATTCATTATTAGGAGGACAGTACCAAGATTACTGTTACTGATAGAAAATCAAATCGACTTTCAAAATCACTGACACAAAAGCACAAGTGTCAATATTTAATTATCAATAACCACTACAGTGAATGACAATTTTTATTTCCAATTCTAAAAAATTAAAATGTAAAGTATGTTTTTGTACCATTCTATTGCTTGTTTGACATTGAGCTGCTGTCGTCATACACACCACTACAAGCATATCCAATTAGCATGACCATGCCGACAGTAAAATGTGCGAGAGATAGCAGGAAAACGAACTTTCGATGAATCGTACTGGTTGATTAAACATTCGTATAAAAAAATTGCAAATATCATGGTGATGGAATGGCTGAAAGTTCACATTTTATCAAATGAAATTCTATCATACTGTCCATTGGATGTACTCTAACACAAGAAAGTACCCCGAAAGTCACTCTCTTTATAGTTAAAGTTCTTCATCTATGAAACATAGATGTCAAAAGTTAAAACTATATCACTTTGATTTTATGAAAAAGAACTGCTGATTGTTGTATTGTTCATGTTTTGTTTTGTTTTCTTCTGATAATTCAATAAAATGATTAGTAAATGGGTGACCTGGTATGATCTTCTCTTCTGAGTTCATACACCTCGCACTCATCCGAGAAACGAAACTCGAAATTCATCTCGTTTTTCAAGAAGAGTTAATCATTTTCAACACAGAAACGTTTTCTCTGAATCTTAAGTTTACAATTGCTATTGGAAATTCAATTTTCGACTTAAAGTCTTGTAAAATTAGCACTCGCTTATTTTTTTTCAATCTACAAAGAGAAAAAAAGGGGAAATGAATATAATAAACGAACATGTTTAATATGTATATATATACAAACACGTACATATATATATATATGCGAAACCCTACAATGAAATCAGTTCTACAAAACAAACAAGCGAGACATGTTTTGGCGGCACCACAAAAAAAGAAGAAACAATAACAACAATAACAAAAAAGAACAGAAATCTAATATATATTTATATTTATATTTAAATATGAAGTGATCTTGGAAGAACTAAACAAGAGAAAAATCAAGATTGATTGACTTTGATCTTTTTAAGTTAATGATGCTTGGCAAAAGATAATAACTGTATCACAGCGAACAAAGCGAAACATTTTTTGTGTGAATTTAGTCTATTGTTTATCGGGATCACTCATATGTTTTGTTAAATCTTTGAGCATGCCAAAAGCACGAATACGTTTTCGTCCGAATAGTTTTGCAAGTGTTTCATCACAATTAACATATTGTTTATTATTTGGATCCTAAAATTATTTAAATAAATAGCAAATAAATAATCAAGATGTTTTTTTACTAATAAATTATGTTCTTTAAAATAAGCCCACATTCGTTTGACAACTTCCGAGCGTGGCATCTAAAATAATCCAATGAATAAAATTTAATAAAATTCAAACATTTGATATTACCTGATTTCCACCGACAACACTGGCTAATTGGTCACTTAAATCTAATTCTTTATTGTACGATGTTTTCCGTCGTTCAGATTTTACTGATGCCGTCTTTTTAGTTGATACTGTATTGGATTTCTAAAATATTCCTCAATAATTAAATCACTGTTTAAGATAAATCATTTGAAAATATTTTATCAGTTCTGTATTGGCCTATATAAAATGACTAATATAATAGAGTTATCAACAAGATAAACATCAATCATAGTTAGAGCAATTCTTTATCTGAAATTATATATGGACTCCTTCTATTACTCGAGTAGGGAGAGAAGTTCATATTTATTTTCTTCAAATGTCAAAAAAAAAGCGTTGGCATAGAATATTGAAAAATATCTGCGAATAAAAGTATTAAATTTCAATATTTATTTTAAAAATAAAATTTAATTTTAATTAGAAAAATAATATATTTGTTCTGAATGGTAATAGTTATATTCATTAGGAATGAAATAAAATCTGTTCATTTTTCAAATATCTTGGACTTGATTTTTGACTCTATATATCATTTGTTTCATATTATACTTAAATCAAACTTACGATTGGTCTTGAATGTCTAAGACTAGGACGATTTTCTTGCTGATGAATTTCCATAGCAAGTTCTTCATCGGATTTAGCTATTTGTTGATTATTACTAGTACTATTATTATTCACATTGTTTCGACGTTGTTGTTTCTTTTTCTTTTTAATATGTGATGGTGCTGGTTTTTCATCATCAGATGTTTCCATTTCTGCATCATCATTGTCTTCTTGTTCATCATTATTTGATTGTGCTGTATCTCGTCTTGTTATTTCGGACATAAGAATATCATCAATTTCTTTTTTACGTTCAGTAAAATCACATTTGAACAAAGCTTCAAGCATTTGTCGAACTTTTTTTGATGATAATGTGTTTAAATCTGCATCTTTAAGAATTATTTGAATTTCACGACGCAATTTATCAGCGCCGACATCCATTCTTTTTGATTTATTTTTGTTTTAATCAATTTTCTTAAAGAGAAAATATATAGTTTTGTTAATAGTGAAAAATATCTTATTTAGGTCATTCAATACTTGTTGTATGTGTTAAGAAATATGAAAGAACGAGTAAAGAACAATATGGCCAATCCAATGGAAAATATTGCCCTTCATTAATAATATCTACGAATCAACTTTTCATAAATGACCTTTTATTTTAATTAAAAGAAATTTTATTAAAAGAAATCAATTGCATTTTTTATAGATATATCAAAGAAAATTTGCGATCATTATTGTTACAGATGTCGCTAAACAATAGTGTCATTAGATAAAATAAGTGTGATATACATATATATACAATGAGAAATAATTGTGATGACACGATCATTTTTATTTCAATGATGATGAACTTCTCCAACACTTGAAATAAGGAAAAATTTGAATATGGAGATGGTTCGAAATATAGCTACATGATTTTGTATTCTAAAAAAGTATCCGGAAATGTGTGCGCCGATGTTCTTTGGAAACCGTTTTCCGTTATATATGTTCATGTTTTATCGTTTTCATGCAAGCAAAAATTATGACAAAGAAACTTAAGAGTTATTTGCATTTTGTGTTGTTCATAGAAAAAATTATTATGTAACGATAATTGTAAGTCGAATTTTGTGTCAATTACAATTCAATTCATTCAACTATACTTTTCAATATCTATTTTTCACTAATTCTTTTTTCATCGAGCACTATGAAAAATATAATGGCGAACATATAGGAGGTTTCTTTTTTTATTCTTATTGTAGTAATCGGATGTGTGCCTTTTCGCTCGATTGTCAAACGTGATGTTTTTTCATAATAAGTTGTTATTTTCATCTGTATGAACGTGAGCACATTAATGGTATATTGCTGAAATCTCCTTTCGATACCAAACGACTCTATTTCTTGTTATGCTGAAATTAACGTGTTCTTGTTTAATTTGAAATATAGTTCTCATAAAAGAAAAAGTAACCAATATTAATTGTTAGTGTTACTCTATGAAACGTAAATTCATGTTTTTTTTTGTAAATTCTACATGAAAAATTTCATTGAATTGATGTTAATATTCTGTTTATGAAAAATGTGTTTATGCTCAATTTTTATTATTGATTAATTGAATTTGAATATGAGCCGGTTTATTTCTATATTACTATATTCATTTCTTTCGAGGCAAATCGATTTATGAGATATGAACAGCAGGAAGGAAAGTTCCCATAATGATCATCTTACAATGCCTTAAGGGTATCGTTTGATCTATGAGAGAAGTCAAAATGATCTATATCCTCAATACTAAACAATGATTCTTTCCTAAGAAATAAAAAACACTCATTAAATATATTTCGTCAGACTAATAGAAAAAGCCACAAATTTATCGTCGTTTGTAGTTTTGAACTAGTTGAATTCATATTCATTTCGATTTTCTTTGTCTCATGAGACATGAGATACGGTAGCGTAAGTAGAAGAAAAAAAGATATTTTTGAGTATAAGATCGATTAATCGATTCGATCGTGTTCTTTATCTTACCTGAATGAACTAATCAATAGTTTTCGACGAAGAAAAAAAACCTTGACATAATCATTCGTTGATCATTTTATACATCTAAACAAACTATTGACATATACAAAAATGAAAGTTTTTGTCATTTTTATCTTATTGAAATATATTATAGGAACAAAAGAAACCATTGTCTAAATTTATGTTTAAGACGAACAACATCAAAATATGGTTAGGAGATTTACTGCATCTTATGAGAAGATTGATGAAAATAATAGATAAACGCGTGACAAAAAAAAACTAATTGAATTTGATAGATATTATGAAATTGCAGGTGAAAATCGTCATGAAATTATTTTATCTGGATGGAATAATTTTATTATAAATTCAATCAGAAAGAGTTTCGAAGGTGCAAACAACTCAATTACTCCGGCGTCTCTCTATCGATCAATAAAAAAATGCATTGCTTTTGATCCGTGACAATTCGTTTAGGTCACTACTAGCGTATGATCAACATTATTATCATCACTAATAAGCAACAAACAATGCAATTGATATTTACTACACATATATCAATTCTTATGACCTGCCATTTATCGATTATACAAAACACATTGTACTCGTCATGTTTAAAACAAACGAGAAGAAAAGAAATCTCAAGTCACTAGTAGGGGTACGGCAGTTCCGTTTTAGTTCCGTTCAAAAGAACTGTTCGGACAGTTCTTTTGATCTGATCTGAACTGTTCGAACAGATCAGATCAAATCCTGAGAACTGTAATACCCCTAGTCATTAGTTGTGTATAACAGCGTGATCAAGAAGAAAAGCATTTCTAAACGCAAGAAGAAATCAATTTCATTTTTCTTGTCGTTTTTCCTCTTCTCTCTGCCTTTCCCTATCGTTCTTTTTCCTTTTCTCTTCGAGCATAATTCCTACAATTGACAACTGTAAAAACACAGGACGAACGGCAACGATATCGATCGGTAGATTATTATTGCTACATAGTAGAGAACTTTTCATATACATACATATCTATCAGTAATGATCAACATCTATTGTTATTAATTTTTTCTTCAAATTGTTCATCAATGCAATTAGTATTAATTTAATAAACGAACATTTTCTTATACTTAATTTCCGAATGTTATTTTCAATAATCTTCATTTGTTTGACTTATATTTGTAATAGTAAAATTTTTGGTGAAGCCTGTGTTTATTCATCTGATCCATTAGTTCGATGTACAACAGAAGGTCTTGTACGTGGTAAAATTCATAATTTTACACTTGATAAATCGAATTTAACATCAAAGTCAATTGAGTCAGACAGTGTTTATGCTTTTCTTGGTGTTCCATATGCTGAACCACCCGATGGTGAAAAACGTTTTCGTAAACCGATTCCGAAACGAGCAAGGCCACGTGGTGTTATTTACAATGCAACAACTTTACCTAATTCTTGTTATCAAATGATAATTGATTTTTTTAATACAACAGGTGAACAAATATGGGTTCCATTTACACCATTAAGTGAAGATTGTTTATATCTAAATATTTGGACACCCATTAATAATCGACAAGAAGGATTATTAGCTGTTATGGTTTGGTTTTATGGAGGAGGTTTTCAATCAGGCTCAGTAAGTTCATTTAAAAACAGAAGAAAAAGAAAAATTCTATTTTATTTTCGAAAAACGCACTTTTTTTAATTTTTGCTTAGACTACATTAAAACTATATGACGGTTCAATATTGTCATCAACACAAAATATCATTGTTATATCAATAGAATATCGTGTTGAATCTCTTGGCTTTCTTTATTTGGGTACACGCGATGCTCCAGGTAATCAAGGTCTCTTTGATCAACAAATAGCATTAGAATGGATTTATAAAAATATAAGAAGTTTTGGTGGTGATCCACAACGTATTACACTTTTTGGTGAATCATCTGGTGCCATTTCTGTTGGTCTACATTTATTATCACCAAAATCACGTCCATTATTTAATAATGGTATTTTAGAAAGTTCAGGTCCAGCAGCTAAATGGGCTGTTTTAACTCCACAAATAGCAAAATATCGTTCGGAAAAATTTTTAGATGTTTTTACACGTTATATAACTGAACGTTATGAATCGGGTCCCAGTGATCCAGAATATGCTTACATACCAAAACAATGTAAAAATCGTATGGTTACTATTGAAGAAAAATTTTTATGTGTAAAATATTATCCTATATTAAATCAAAATCATTTTCGTTCATCATGGGCACTTGAATCTTATAATGGTGGTCCGATTGGTTATACATTTGTACCAGCAATAGATGGTGATTTTATACCTTATGATCCTGAACAAATGTTAATAAATAGAGATTTTAAAAAATGTCCGATTTTATTAGGTGTCAATCGAGATGAAGGTTCATATTTTAATGTTTATGTTCCTTATGGAAATATGAGTATTAATGCATGGCCATATGTTGATTATAAAACATTTAAACATGCGCTAAAAGAATATTTCCGATATATACCAACCTACCCAACTGAACGAGCACCAATGTTATTAGAAAGCATTATACAAACTTATACGATATGGAATGATTATAATAATACAATACAGAATGCAATCCAACTTAGTTTAGCTGTTGGTAAGACACATATCGTCATAAAAGCTTGATTAGTAACGAGCTTTTTTTATTTACTTGAAATCATATTAGGCGATTATTATTTTACATGTCCAACGGTATTGATCGCTGATATCTATGCTCAAGATCATGTTCCAGTATATTTTTATTATTTTACTTTACGTTCTTCTGTAAGTCCTTGGCATGAATGGATGGGTGTACTTCACGGTAAGAATATTTAATCTAGAACTACTTAGAATATTGAAAAAAAATGCATTTATTTTAGCCGATGAATTAATGTTTGTCTTTGGTGAACCGTTGAATGTTACTGATTCTCTGAATTATACAAATGAAGAAGTAATTGTTAGTCAGAAAATGATGACTTATTGGGCAAATTTTGCTAAATATAGGTAATTTATATTATGTGAAATTAATGATAAAATAAACAACTATTAAATGATAATCGATTCATTTCTTTATTTCTCAAACAGATGTATTTTCTTCTGTTATATGATGATAAATGAGGGACACTGACATATATATGTATATATATATTCAAAGAAATAATCATTTATCATAGTATTTGTTGAAGACGAGAACGAGAAGAATAACAAATTGAATAATCTTTCATATTGATCTATCTAATTTTCATGAGAAATATCTATATTTAATTAAGGATCCTTTTCTTTTTTCTTTTTTTTTTTGAAATCAGTAATCCAAATCAAGGACATGATACACAATGGAACAATGAATGGCGTTCTTATAAATGGCCAACTCGTGAACATATTGTATTAAATAGTGATCTAAGTAAAAATCAATTTCCTGAGCATGGTTCTGCTCTTCGTGCTGAGTACTGTTCATTTTGGTTAGATTTTATACCTAAATTAACAAGTGCTAATTGTATGTAATTGTTGTTTTTTTTCCAGAGACCTCGAATAGCGAAAGAAAGAATTCTGTTTTTTTTTCTTCTTCTAGCTAATATTAGCGAAGATGAAGTTCGATGGAAACAAGAATTTCGTCAATATCAAGAACGTACACAGCAATGGGAATATTATTATTCGAAATATTTAGAATTACTGGAAAAAAATCGAGAAAAACTTTATAACTGTCTTGGTTAGAAAAAACAATTTTTTAATTGAATGTTGTCTTAGTAGTGTGTGTATATTTTCATAGAAAAAAAGGCATAAATAACAATACAACAAAAAGAGAAAATTTTTATCTACATGAAATATTTAAATAAATCAGCATGTAAAAATATGTCTTACTCAAATTGTTTCTTGCAGAATATATTTTCACACAAGTATTTTCTTTCTCTCTATGTTCAATCTATGACTAATCACAATTTGTTTTGTCTTTGACTAATTTATGATTTTATTAGTTCTTTTTTTTCTACAGATTTCATAAATCAATTATTGTTTTTAAGGACAGAAAATATTCTTTCTTTAGAATGGTAGACTATTATTATGAATGACATGGATTTTGTCAATATTCATAATTAAATCTGTTACATAAAAAAGAATAATTAAAATATTATTAGCTGTGCTTCGCTCGATCGTCATATATGCCAATATAACTGAAGAATCTATCATGAAAAGCTACTAGTCTGTGCATAAAGTAGAACTCATTTGGATATGAAGTATCGAAAAAAAAGACGGATGATATTGAACATTTGCTTCCCAGGTAGATCATAGATCTACATGCAATTGGAATAGCATGGAAATTTTCTATCGAATTCGCTCATCTTTTTGATTTTTCAAAAATGGCTCATATTCTAGGCAAGTGATGTGAATGTTGCGACTTTTTAAGAAAACTAATATTTCTAGGGTATTCCAATCAGGATGTCAGATCGAAATACCCTTGATTGGATTCTTGTTGCATGAAACATGCCATTGCCGACATTTTGAGTAAAACGACTGTAACACTGAAAGGGAAATCTAATGATATTCATTGATTTTACAGTTCAAGGGATTTGGTCATGAAATATTTTCTTTTGAATATCTGTAAAACAGCACTGCTACCGTTTTCTCAAATATCTGAATATCAATTGGCGTAAATCTCATCAAATTGAAACAAATATTATTGTTTTAACTTTTAGTTTACTCATCTTTCGGTTACATATTTTCATAATAGATGCTTGTGATTAGAGTCATAATAATATAGATCGTAGTACGTATAATTGCACGTTTTTCATTTTCATAACTTTCATATATAAATTAGCAATAAAATAACGATTTTTCTTCTTCCACCGATGGTAAATACATCAATCCGAATTTAAATCCCATCGTTTGAAACAATTCTAGTTGAAATAGAATACGATATAATATTGATTGAAGAATACATTCAAAGAAACATCACCATAAAAACGATGAAGAATTAATTTTCATAAAATGTTCTATAGAACAATCATTTGAAAATTATTTTGAATATTTTTAAAGAATATTATTATCCTATCTAGCAAATTTGGTATACAGATAATATTAAATAAAGTAGTTTTATGTTGCTGCAGAAGTTTGCAATCCGTTGATCCGCTTGAAATTTAGTCACGCTTTAAATAAAATTAAAATTTGCTATCTTCTTTCATAATAATATTTTGGAAATGGTTCATCATCGATACGAATAGCTATTCGAATTATAAATCTCATCCTTTTCACGTTAACAACGAGTAATCATGTAATAATATATTGGCGCAGGAAACCTCGTGAGTACAAACTATGAGCATAAGCGTTTTCGAGTAGTTTATTCGAAACATTTCATATAAATGTAGATTGCGTTGAACACAGACTTCTCTGAGCATCGCTCTTTTGCATCAATCTGTGCAACAAAATATCTTTCTAAATCATAATTCAATGATCCATAGATGTCAACATCTTTTGATTGTGAGAATCCATTGAAATCAAATGTAACTTATCCTGAAAACTGTTTTTAAGCGCGAATGATACGAGTCAGAGGGTGTAGTGTATGAGCATTTTTTCTTCTTTCATTAACATCTAAATTCAAGATATTTGACACAGAAATAGAGTTGATCACTATGATTAAAAAAACTGATTCTTTTTCTTAGGAATAAAGATTGTATAGAAATGAGCCACTTCATTAAGCACGGTACACAATGCTTTTAAATGTGTTTTAAACACCCTTATATACCGTTACAGACAAATGAACTGTCTTTTTTTTTATTGCGGATCGCATTTTCTGGCTAAGCAATAAGTCTTCATACAGCTCTCAGCGATTTATCATCGGTGTATGCGCCAATTTTGGTACCAGAATTACGAGTAAATAGCATCGTATAGTCAATACTTCGTGTACTTGTAGGAATGACAATAAAAGTCTGTTGAAAGCATGAACCTGGATTCGTTGTACAATCGACAGGTCCTATAGTGTGTGTAGAGGTGTCAGCCGTGCGACTGAGTCATCGCCGCCGTAGCAGTGAAAATTTTAAGATTTTTTGAGCCATCACCGCTGAGGTACTTTTATTACAGCCGCCGCGCCAGTGGCATGCGAAATTTTAAAATTTATTAGCCGCTGCCGCCGCCGTCCCCTGTCATTGATATCGACGATTTTTTATTTATATTTATATTTTTTAATGAATTTCGATGTTTTTATTCATTTTTCATCTCAATATGATATATAGAGATGCACCAATTCCTAGTACATGGTCTGATAAATGATATTTTTGTCTGATGAAGAACACAGTTGTCCGTTGATTCCATGGAGCAGCCAAAAACAGTTTTTTCGCCTTCTCTGAAACCATAGTCGGAATTTATGAAAGGTTTAAAAAAATGCTTCGGATTTTACGTGGATTTTACATAAAATTAGAATTTTCAAATTTTATTGGGTCAAATGCTGTGAAATCTAACTCAATTTCAGACTGGCAATTCGTATTAGACAAAATCGAGTGGCGGATCCATGGGGTGACTGAGGGGGATTCAGCTCCCTCAGGTAATTTTTAGCCGCCCACGAACCTCGTCCAGTGCAAAACCCTGGCTCCGCCGCTAACAAAATCAAAGAATAGATTTGAAGAGAGCGTTCAAAACTGAACAGGAATAATATGAAAAAAGATGCTCGCTTGATAACTGCGAATGACGAGCATGTTCTTTTTATACAGGAAAAAAAAACAATTCCTAGAATTTTTAATCTAATGATTGCTTGTTTTCAGTATTGAGAGTTGTCAACCGAGCAAATGTTTTCATATTATTTCTGTTAAGTTTTGAATGCTCTCTTCAAATGTATTCTTACATTTTGCCTAGTACAAACGGCAAGTCTGAAATTGAGTTGGATTTTGCAGAATTTGAGCGCACAAAACTTACAAATTCTAATTTTATGTAAAATCCAGGTAAAATATGAAGCCCTGTTAACATCTTAGGCGAATTCCGACTGCAGCTTCGGATGGAGCGGGAAAAAAACTAATCTTGACTAATCTATGAAATAAGCAGATAACTGAGTTCTTCATCAGGCAAAAATATCATCTTTCGGACCATGTACTAGGAATTGGTGTATCCCTAATTTATTTAAATGTGCTATATTTATTACGTCCAGATGTAAAATAAAGTTGTTTCACATATTTGTTTGAAAATATTAATGATAGTATATTGCAATAGACAGATTGTTCTTGTTCACAAAATTAGTGCTTTTTTAACCTTCCAGTCGCCGCCATGCAGTCAAAATATTCGAGTCAGCCGCCGATGAGCACCTCAGGTGACACCTCTAAATGTGTGTACTCAATACAGTATTGGAAGCCGAACGAAATGCAATAATCACTCGAACATCATCGTATGAAATCAGGAAACCAGAATAACTTTGATAGTAAAAAGATACTTCAGCAGTTAAAGTTCCGCTGTCAAGTTGTGCTGTTGAAAAGTTGTGAGGTCCATTGGTCAAATTCACACTCTACAACAGACTTGAGGGAGAACCACACGATCCATAGCCGCATGAAAAGCATGCAGTGCCAGCCTACGGATTGTAACTACCGTAAAGCATACTGCCCGTATCTTGCAGTACATTAGATGGTCCAGTTTGTATCCACCCAGCCAGGGCAGACACTTCAGCATCAAGATTTACGAGAAGATTTGGTGGAGTCGCTTTTGTTATAGCTAAATTACATAAAATAATCAAAATGCATCCCCAGGAGAATGAATCCTAGCCTAGGATCCGATGAGTTCCAATCGGTTCCTATTGGAATCCGACGGAGCTCTTCGGAAGGCGCAAGGAAACTATCGGATTATCGTCGGATTCTTGGTTCCGGAATCGATATCGGATCCTAATATCGGAAACTAATAAAATCCGACAGTAACCGTCAATCGGAACCGGAATGCTTCGGATTTCATTGGTTTCGACAATCGGATATCATTGGAAATACGACTGTCGGATCCAACATTGATTCCTCAACCAGGAATCCAACGCGATTTCGTCGGATGGTAGGACCCCATAGAATCCGATGGGATTCGGTATCGGATTGACTCACCTGGGGATCTATGAAAAACAAAATCAATACGAACTTGTAGTTGTTGTTATTGTNCATTGGTCAAATTCACACTCTACAACAGACTTGATGGAGAACCACCCGATCCATAGCCGCATGAAAAGCATGCAGTGCCAGCCTACGGATTGTAACTACCGTAAAGCATACTGCCCGTATCTTGCAGTACATTAGATGATCCAGTTTGTGTCCACCCAGCCAGGGTAGACACTTCAGCGTCAGGATTTACGAGAAGATTTGGTGGAGTCGCTTTTGTTGTAGCTAAATTACATAAAATAATCAAAATGCATCCCCAGGAGAATGAATCCTAGCCTAGGATCCGATGAGTTCCAATCGGTTCCTATTGGAATCCGACGGAGCTCTTCGGAAGGCGCAAGGAAACTATCGGATTATCGTCGGATTCTTGGTTCCGGAATCGATATCGGATCCTAATATCGGAAACTAATAAAATCCGACAGTAACCGTCAATCGGAACCGGAATGCTTCGGATTTCATTGGTTTCGACAATCGGATATCATTGGAAATACGACTGTCGGATCCAACATTGATTCCTCAACCAGGAATCCAACGGGATTTCGTCGGATGGTAGGACCCCATAGAATCCGATGGGATTCGGTATCGAATTGACTCACCTGGGGATCTATGAAAAACAAAATCAATACGAACTTGTAGTTGTTGTTATTGTCATTGCTTCGCCTAAAACAGATGATTAACACAATACATAATATGGATGTGGTATAGGTAGTTATCGGAACTAGGCAACGGTCCACACACACACACACAGATACATCATATACCAAGTTACAAATCTCCATTCGTTTATAAGACAAACAATTTCGATTTCACTTACTTGTCGTGCTGATCGTACTAGTTGTGCTGGCTGTGTTGGTGGTAGTAGTTGTAGTTGTAGTCGTTGTTGCAGTCGTTGTCGTTGTGGTAGCAGTTGTAACCGTAGTTGCTTTATGAAAATATGTTTTTAATATCATATAATTAACAAAATAAAAAGGTTCTCGCTTGTCGTCGTTGACACTACAAGTAAATCAACAGCATGGTTATCTGTCAAATTCTAATGCATGTAAGATTACTTAATGGTGTTTTTAAGAAAATCGTAAGAAGAATAGCACCAATTAGAGCGATCAGTAAAATGAGAGTCAAAATAGAGAAACCAATTATGAATCGTCGCGTTCTCATACTGTTGTTGACTGATTGTTCACCAATATTGATCCAAATTGACCTGTTGAAAGTATTTAAAAAAAAATCAAAGATACCTAGTACAAAGTTCATCAAACTCGGTGGACGGACGTCTTTTGTCTTTGGTCATATTAAATGTCTTTAATTCGTTATACGAAGGTGATTGCTCGTTATTTATGTCATCATTCCAATCATTTCTGAAATTAGATGACTCATTGGGCGATTGTAAATGATATTGATTCCAATTGCTTTTTGAAAATAGAAAACATTTTGATTGATATTGTGATGTATTCCATGTGCTATTGGAGAATGGATTAGTGTCTGAATTCAGCACAGTTTCATTCAGAACTTTGTAGATAGGTGGAGTAATCGACGGCTGGAACTCTGATTCAACTCATACACTTGTTGTTGCCACATACCTGCAAATATATATTTATGCCCAAAGAATTAGGAGTGTTCTCAAGTAGAGTCAGTATGTTGTCGCTAGAGAGCTGTGCTGCTGAATTATAATTTTGTCAATCTTTTGGATTTAAATCCAGAACTCCCAATGAATGATAGAACTTTGAATAGTTATTAATGATATATAGTATTGGTTCCATGTTAATTAATTCTTCTCCTAAAAGTAAATGTGTCGTTTCAGACAAAAGCCTATCACGTAGCTTAGTGCAGATATGAATTGCATCTTGAAAATACATATAAAGGTGTTTCTGCTGCATCAAGAACCAACACCAAGAACTTGGAAGATCGACAGATAATAAATCAGAATGTCCATCATAAGTAAAGTTAGCAAATAAATGAGAGATGATCGCATAGAATAAAAATAGCGACTATCACAATTAGTTGAAAACCCAAGAATACGTATACGTTAAGCCTTGCATTCTTGATAAATTTTGTACCAACGAAAAATAACATCTGACGATTCAAATTTATTATCAGTATCGTATGCTGCAAAAATATATGGCGAAATGTTAAATGAGGATGAAAGTGGTTGAATAAGATAGACGTTCAATAATGTTGCTCGTGTAATATCAGAGTACCATTCTTCAAGACGAGTAAATGAGTCGGTTGAGTAAGAATTTTGGATTGGTAATCCGTTGCTATCAAGAGGAAGATAAAAATCAGATAAAAGTATTTGATTTTGTATCATATGTAACTTTAGAAACAACTGCGGTAGCATCTTCTGCGACAAACCCTAATGTTGATTGGTTCATATTAAAATATTTTGAAATGTCGTCATAGTTAAACAAGCCTTCGGTTAGGTGATTATCTGAAGCAGCAACATAGACTTGAACAATTTGTATATTTGGAAGTAATGCAGGAATGTTTAAGCGTACGAAGTGCGACCTCCAATTATGTATAGACTTGTTGCAAACTGACGAATAATAGTTTCATAACGAAAACTTGTTTCTTCAGTTATTAATTTTCTAATCATATTATTCAATATAATGTTCCCAGATGAATGAATCCGACAAGCGAACAAAATCCGATCAGATGCCTGGCCACGAACCTACTAACGGATCCGAAGGAAAAATACCATTTTGTTAATCACCAATGAATAAGTATATGGTGTCAACAGAACACATGGGTCGAATGCTTATTTTGGATTTCGTTAAGTTCCGACACTGGAACCTATCGGATTCCAACATGGGGGTTCCGATTGTGGATCCAACACCCGGATACCGATAGAATTTCGTCGGTTTAATGAAATCCACACTATATCCGATAAGATTCCGACACGAATCCGATGAAATCCTACTATCAGAATCATTCTCCTGGGAATATTTGACATGTACTTTGAACCTGTCTAGCTTTTGGAAAAGTAACTAATCTTTGAAACAGATTACTTAACTTACAATAAAAGTATTATCTTTTTGAGCTAACGTTGTAGTTTTGCCACATTGGCATTTAACCAATATTTTCTTTCCAATAATATCAATAAAAATTTCATAATCGACATTTTCTTTCAGTTGAAACATTTTTTGACCATTGTTCTCTTTCAGTTTCTGACACCAATCGTTTAGTGATTCAATTATTTGTTGCTTGAGTTTTTCTTCAGGTGTTAAATTATTGTTTGGTGATGCAGAAGTGATCATTGATGTAACAGAAAACGTGTTTGCTGAATTATTGAAATTATTAGCTATCAAATTAGTTGTCGATGGACTGTTTCTGATAACAGTATTTGATGATGTTTTCGAAGTTCTCGTTAATTGATTGGATAACTTCACTAATGCATTTTTTAACAGATGCATCTTACACTTTACTCTATGTAATATACATACGAATTGTTGTTCAATTTCATACATTTCTTTCTTTAAATCGAGTAAATCGTTTGAATCAAATGATAAAATTTCGAAAGCGTCATTACAGTCAAGACAAAAATCTACATTACTAATATCTTGAAATTTGAGAAGCAAAGCCAATTTTTCTCCTGAACATTGTTTCATACGAAATCGAAAAATTGGTCATCTTCTAATTCCATGACGTTTTGTAGTATAACTATATTCTTGTTCAACATAATCAAATAGGTCAACGAAAATAAATAACCAAGCAGAAAATCGATAGCTAAAAAGAGATGTTCGTTGAAACTAACGAAGATAGAAATGACCAACTATGTAAATATCAGAGTTGTTCAGTGAAAAAAGAAGAGAGCACGTGCAATGAGATAAACAATTAAGCCCTACATATCGAAGTGGAAAATGAACAGGCAATATATAGCAAGGTCTCGCTTGTCTATCGTTCTCCCAACATTATTTAATGAATGAATTAGTTGATCTACGTAGTAATAAATATATAATAACAAAGCTTATTATTCACCTAATAGAATAAATCATCATTGGCACGCATAGTCAGACGAATCGCCAAGGAAAAGAAAAATGACTTCAATTATATCACAACAGCATAATTCGGGTCTCATAACTGATTTATTATTAGTTGTTATATGAAATTATACATCAGTCGATAGGTCCTATTGAACTTCATCGAATCAGATAGGCTTTTCAGTGGGATGCACTTTGGATCGAATCTGTGAATGATAATGTTAGTGACTAATGCACCATGTTTAAATTTAGAAATTGTTGTTGTTGTTTCAGTGTTGTTATATACATTAAAGGACATATCAGTCGCTAGAGCTCGTGAATCTGAGTCGAATCAATTAGTTTTTGGTGTTGGCACGGGTTGTAGGACGAATCAGTAGATGAAGTATCACAAAATTCCCGAATTTTAGTGGTACTTTGTATATCTCAGGTTGATGAATTTTTAAGATGGTAAGTTTGAGTACACTACTGGATAGAACTCAACGAGCTGCATCGAACGATATAAGTTTTGAAAAGTGGCAAGGCGAGGTATCGAATATATTTAGAAAATATGAAAAGCGTTCATTTTGTCCCATGTTGATAAATCATATTTTGATAGGTGTCTCTTTTGTCTTCATGTTATCGTAATTTTTGAACATAGCTTTAAATAGAGCTCATCGAGTTCTATCTGGCACGCTACATTCAACAATTGGCACGGTTGATGGGACGAATAGTTTCAAGAAAAATTCGAATCTGTCGCTAACCTCCCTTACATTATGTGATCGTCGGTTTCTACACACTAAATATATGTCTTATCATTTTATTAATAGTCATTTTGCAGAAAATTTCAAATAGAAAAACTATTTTGTTAACTTTTTTCATAGAAAATCGATCATTGTCTCGATATTATGTTACCAAGTGATGGTCAAGAATGTATTCAATTTCAAAGACTGTTGCATCCGTTGGATTCCTTCTTGGCCTATGTCATTCTTTTCGAGGCGAAGATTAATAAGTGTCTATCGGAAATGATGATACAAGTGACAGGTAAAGAGAGCACTACAGAGAGAAAGATTAGTTACTCGATTGATTTTGAGAACATCAACTATATGTTGAGCTCCTTGTTGTCCGATTTGATTTTCTCCGAGATAGAGTGCAGTCAGCGTCTGTGTAAAAAATTATGAAATCAATGTTTATTGATTCTGAAGAAATATAAAAAAGAGAAACTAGTTACTCGATTTGTTTTGAGAGCATCAGCTATATATTGCGCTCCCAGTGGCCCGATGTGGTTTTGCTGAAGACCGAGTACAGTCAGTGTCTGTATAAAATGGCCAGTGAGAGAGAGAGAGAGAGAGAGAGAGAGAGTAGTTACTTGGTTTATTCTAAGAGCATCAGCTATGTATTGGGCACCCTCTTGTCCTATTAAATTCTGTTGAAGGCCAATGTCTGTTAGTGTCTGTGTACAAAATGATCAAATCGATTTTTAATAAATTTGAAGAGAAAAAAGTAAACTGGTTACTTTATTCATTTTCAGAGCATCAGCTAAATATTGAGCTCCTTTTTGTCCTATTTGATTATGTTTGAGACCAAGGTCGGTAATTGTCTATGCAACCGATTTGATGACTCTGTTATAGCGGTGAAAGACGAGATTAATTACTTTGTTAATTTTGATAGCATTAGCTATATGCTCAATTCCTTGTTGTTCGATTTGATTTTCGTTGAGGTATAGAATTGTAAGTGTCTGAATAGAACGGTCACAGTAGTATGTAATGTCAATGGGAAGATTAACGTTAGTTACTTGGTTTACTTTCACGGCATCAGCGATTTGCTGAGCTCCCTGTTGTCCGATGTGATTTTGATCGAGACTAAGTATATTTAGTGTCTTTGTAAAAACAAATGATCACACGACTCTTTCCAGAACAGTAAATATTACTCTTTATTACTTCGTTCACTTGAAGAGCATCAGCAATATATTCAGTTCCTTTTTGACCGATTTGATTTTGTTCGAGTCCAAGTGTGGTGAGTGTCTGTACGAAATTATTCAAATATCGCTTTTGCTAATTTTTAAAAGAAAGAATCGATTTACTCGATTCGTTTTCAGAGCTTCAGCTATATGTCGCGCACCATATTGTCCGATTTGATTTTCTCCAAGGTACAGTGTAGTTAGTGTCTGCATAAAACGATTTTAAAAATGAATTATTCCAGAAAATTGAACGAGATATTTGTTACTCGGTTGGTTTTCAGAGCATCTGCGATATGTTCAGCTCCTCGTTGACCGATCTGATTTGTATCGAGACACAATGTGGTAAGTGTCTATTCAAAATATGTCGAGGATTGATAGTGACGAGAGAGAGATCGAGCAAGATATTTGTTACTTGATTCATCCTTAGAGCATCAGCTATGTATTGAGCTCCTTGCTGGCCGATTCGATTTTTTTCGAGACTGAGCTCTGTAAGTGTCTTGATATAGTAATAAGAATTAAAAACAAGAAAGTTTATTTATAAGTTAACTATGAGAGTAAGACTTGAGCCTACAAAAAGAAGTATGCATATATACAAATACAGTGAAAGTAGGGAAGAAAAATTAACACATTGCCAATTTAATAAAGTCTTGAGCAACGTCAGTTCATTCAGAATATACAAAGTTCAAGTCATTTCGAAGTTTTCAGAAAATATTATTAGTTAATTTTTGACCTCAACTTTCTCCGTACTTGCTAATATAATCTGACTCATCTCTGTATCAACTGTTGTTCACCTACGATAAATATTTTGAAATTATAGCAGGAAACTTACAAAATCGACAAAGTATCATTCAGAAGGTTGAATTCTACTGTTCAAGATTAAAGGTATTTGCAATTAACTCTCATATCCTAGAAACGTTCTTTTGAAAGCTAGCTATTTCGAATGAACCTATTTCGCTGAACTTTGGACTGAAGTATGTGACGATACGTCATTTATTTACCCACAGACATCAATACCAACACAATTTCAAGCTTTCTCTCATATATGATCTTTCAACCAAGATTAGGTTTACGAGGGAAAACAAAAAGGGGGCCAAAAAAAGAATATTTTTCTTACTGTGCTTTCTTTTAAAATATCTACCAAAATTTTCATATCGGAGTCGTTTAAATTCCTGTTATTTAAATTCATTTTTTGTTTTTTTCTATTTTGAGAAATAAATTGTTCTAGTTCTGAATTATGGTAAGCCGGAATTTGAATATATTTTCCATATTGTTCAATTTTCTGTTTTAAAAATTGCAATTGATCAAGTCCTTGCACAGAAAATTCAGTTTTAGTTGATATTTGCAATGATTTTAATGTTCCTTTTGTTTTATGTATATAATTATCGAAGTCTTTTTTGATTTGTAATATTTTTGTATGATTATTACTTGTAACAAGTATTTCAAAAATTGCTTTTTGCATATTCAAATTTTGCAACTCATTTTTTAGTGGATTTTTAAAGTCTTCCAATTGTTTCTTTTGTTCTTGTTCAGTAGCCGAAATTTTTTCTAACATATTTCTTTCGTGTGTATTAACAATTTCACGTAATGATGCTATAGCTTCAGTAATTTGTAATCTACTAGATTGACAATGAGTAATAGTTTCATTTATTATACTATCTGCTTGATTAATTCGATATTCTAATGATGATTGAATACCATATAATCGAGTGCTAATCTAAATGAAGAAATCAATCAAATGTGGGAGTATATTTTCGATGAGTAAAACGAATACTAACTTTTGTTTCTAATTCTTTTGTTACATCATCTTTCGAGGAATATTCATGATTTTTATGATTAATTAAGAGACAATCAACACAAATGACTTTCTCACAAGTATGACACCAATATTCTAGTGACTTCTTCAAATGTTTGTCACAGAATATCACGTCTGGTATGGCTTCTTCAATGGAAACTTGCTGGTGTATCTGCATGATAGGAAATGTATGTATATTTCGATAACATTCTGCACAGAAATACACATTTCTACAGGTATCACATTTGTACTCAGCTACAACCAATTTACAATTCGTACATAGATTTAAACGTTGAATCGAACCTGAAAGGATACATCATATGGTTTATCAGACATGGAAAAACGCTTTAAAATAAAAACATTAATTCTGTAAATTATAAACTTTGTGATAAACTAAATCAAATTCGATTTCAATCATGTCGCTCTTAATTTGTGAAATAAAGATTTGGTGAGTAAATTATTTTCAAATAGTAAAATACTTTACGCACCGTATAATTCTATTAAATCTCGCACGGACTGATTAAGAGGTAATGTATTGATGTCGTTTTTCAATATTTGAAATTCATCATTTAGAGGACAGTAAAATTTATCATCGTTCGATGAAGCTACATTGTAAATGCATTTATGGCAGTACGTGTGCGAACAAGATAATATGCGTGGGTCGTCAAACCATTCATGACAAATCATACAAGTAATCAACTCTTCAATTCTACTGTTTTTACTAAATGCCATGCCAATGTATCAATAATCAATATGAAAAGATAATACTGTTGTCAATCTACAAGAGTAACTATTAGATATTGTTCATCCAAAATTTTACTTTTAAATTCACTACTAATGACTGTAGGTAAATTCGAATATATTCATTGAAAAATTCAAATATTGATCAGTATAATCATTTATCGCTTTACAAAACTTTTGCGCAATCATTTAGGTTTCGGAAAAACAAACTAGTCGATTAAAAGTGGTCGCATACCAAGTCGTTTATTTGTAGACGGGAGGAGAAAGATTTAGAAATTTTTGAACATCTAAAACCGATCCATATCATCTTTTTTCTTCACTTATATTTTTGAAATATTTTAATAAACATTTGCTAATATGAATGCATCTTACATATGGATTCTAGGGAGCATATTCCGTAAGTATTTGTTTCGATAGTTCTATTGCTCAGAAGAAATAAAACTTCTTGTTATAATAAATTACCATCACAAATAAAGCAATACTCATTGATCGGTTTAGTATTTTTCTCTTCACTCTCGTTTTCGTTCTTGTCATCTCGATGTTTATTTTTTTATTGATGAAACTATAATGTTTTTGTTATTGCTCCTCTGAAAATTAATCCTTTGTTCTTTTGCAACATGCTTACAATACAGCTATATTAATCACGTTTCTACAGCGACTAGTAAATATATCTATGATGCTACCCACACCCTCAAGTAATATTTTTCTGCTTTATTAAATAAGAAAACAGAGAGAAAAATTAATAATTCAGAGCGAAACTTTATGTTTCACGATTGGTAATACAATATATATATATATATATATAATGTAAAGTAGTTAGATGAGAAGAAAGTTGAGCAAAACTTGCTTATTTTAATTCAAATAATGTTCCCTATAAACTATTAATTCCTTCACTTTTCTTCATACCTAAAGTTGCTCCCTAATAGACGATACGTTGAAGAAAATTCGAATAAGTAGCGATCACCGACACAATACTCAGTAGAAAGAAGAAGAAGAAGAAGAAGAAAAAAAGAAAATTTCAGTTTGTTGTCAATCATTATTATGATGATGAAATTTTGTTTATATGTTAACAATTGTTTTATGCAGGATTTCTTTTCTAGTGACGATCAGTAGGTGAAGGAAAGTATTTTTTAACATTTGAATAAGATGAATAAAAAATAAAACATTTTCAGCTTCTCGCAATTTATTTATGCATTGGAATTAAAAATGAAAATAAAAACAATAGCACATGAATCGAGTTTCCTTGCTTTTTTTTCATTCACACTTCTGTATTTCATATAATGAAAGAATTTGTAACAACGTAATATGTAGCTTTGAAAATTTCACTTGAGATTTGTTTGCATCTAACAAATTCTAGCGTATGATGTGAGTTATTCTGACTATACAAAATTCTTCTTCTTTTTTATTTACCAGATGATGAGTGAAGCCTAGTTTTCTAGAAAATCATTATTCAAGCAGTTTTTTAAAAAGATCAAACTTGACACTGTAACAAAGTCAAATTCATCTAAAGATTCTACTATTAACAAATGAAAATATCTCTCGTAAAAGAAGGGCTTTGGTAGTTATGTGTTTCGTGGAATAGTTGTGAAACCAAATATTTGTTTTATTTTCGTATACGAGTTCAACATGCTCGAAAGTACGTAACGATCAGTGATTGCAGACAAAAACATATTCAACAGTACTGTCTTGCTTTTCAGTTCAAATTATTCGACTCCAATGGTCGCTGCAGTTGTTAAAATCTGCAATTCTTAGAAATCTAGTCAGAGACGAAGAAAATTTCTTTCCAAAGTTTAATGAAGTACACTGTGGTGTCAATAGTTGTAATAATTCGATGAAACATGCTTTCTCTAGAATGCTACATTTTTTTCTCAAAGTAGCATGCACCGAGTCTCTACACCATAACTTAATAAGCTCTATCATAGAAATTAGAATTGAATATGTAGGCGTGAATGTGAAGCAAAACTCGTCTTCTACACTTACATTTATACAAAACTCATAATCTTTATCATTTTTAATGATAGTATGTTCTTTTTAATCAGCTTTAGGCTGTAAAGCAATATTATAACATTTGCTACTTAGGAACTGTGTTAGTTTGTCATGAATACAAATAGACGCACACTTACCATGCCTATGAAGAACAACGATTTTAAGACACGCAAAGCATAACGCACAAGTTAAATGGGTTACAAAAAGATAGAGTGGTAACTGATTTTTCAACATGAATTTTAAAAACATTCTAAAACGTTCACTATCTTCTAAATACTACTACTTAGAATTCGTTAAATATGATTGTGCTATAAAAAAAATTCAGTTTGCTTTATTGGGTACTGCACCATGTTATATAAAAGAAATAACTGAAACAGGAACTAGTGTTTCTCTATAGAGTTATTAACTTTTTCTTTTCATATACTCTAGTATCTTAAATAACAAACATGATCTATTATAAGCATGTGTAATTAATATTTAGCTCTCTCTCAACAGGTAGCCCAACAAGAACCTTAACCAAAGCAATTTTGGTAATCTTGAAATACAACTGAAAATAAGTTAAAACATAATAGTTATTACAGAGTTTAATTTATCTATATTCATTATTGTTATTCGTCAGTTTTTGTAATCATATTTCAATACTATTTCCAAATAACAACAGAGCAGATGTTACTGTTATTTCTAAGATAATTACAATAAGATTCAAATGTACTCAATATGAATTTGTGACATAATGCTCTATCAAACATGTAAAAAAAAGGAAGCAGGCCTCTTCTTTTTCAGTCTTCTGGATACAATCAGCGGTATCTTTATGCATGGGTTGCTCTCCAGGTTTCTTGCCAGGCATCGCTTATAAAAGAACCCATAAAATAGAGCAGTCATCCTATTCCGCAATGTTGAACATTCTGGAACCAGTTCCGCCAATTCCGGAATTAGGTCAAAGCTCAATACTGTCCGATTCCGGAATCACTTCTTCCAATTCCCGGAATTGGACTGAATTCCGGAATCGATTGGAATTAGACGGAACCCCTAGGAATTCCGAAATTGAGTCGGAAGTGATAAGCGGAATTCCTGGAATTAATTGGAATTGGTTCCGAAATGTTCAACATTGCGGAATAGGATGCATTCTCATAAAATACATTAATCAGCGATGCAAATTCGATTAGCTTTAGTAATTTAAATTTAAAATAAAAAATTAGGTGGTTAAAATATCAACTCAAATTTATGTATCGGTTGGCTTTCGAGTAAATAGCTGCACACAAATTATACTCAAAATGAACTTAAATACCGTTATTAAAAAAGTTAGAATAGCACGTCATCTACATGTTTTATTTATATCTGTAATGAATCTGCCACTTTGATTTTGCCTGTTCAGTGTTCGATGACTGCCGATCAGAGCTCCGTGTGGGACGGGATGGGACAAAAAAAAATCGTCCCGTGGGATAGATCGAAACATTTCGTACCATTGGATGGGCTAGAGATTTTAAAAAAACCATCTCATGGTATGGTGCAGTCTTCGTAACTGGTCCATCCCATCCCATGGAACATATCAATAATCATATATCCTATTAGACATCCCATTTATGCGAGTACTTATCGAGCTACAGAAACGATGATGCCATATTATCTTATCGTATGTTCATAATTTTATTATTATCAAGTTCATAATTCTTTTTTTACTTTCATTATCAAAAGTACATCAGTCTCACAATGAATACAAAATATTACAATATATGACAACATAGGAAAAAACAAAGCAACACAATAAAAGTGAAAATAGTGTTTTTAAATACAAAACAGTTTGAAAAAAAGAAATATTATTAAAAATGTAGAAAAGTTATTCTTGTACATCATGGCACAAGTTTCATATTTTCCATAGACCGAATGAATAGAATATTGTTGGCTTGTTTAGGATCCATTGGACTTCATGGGGTATTTGAATTTGCGGCCAATTCAAAATGCTTATGCCGCTACAGTTTTTATTTTGTCACAAATAGAGATGATTTTAATAAATTCGATTTTGCTGCAAACTCATATTCCCCATCATATGTCTATGTCAAAGTAATTGTATGTCGCAAAAATTTAGTGTATTTATCAAGCGATTCTGTCCCGTTGGACGAAATACAAGTTTTTAGTCCTATGAAATGGGACGGAAAATTGTTAGTACCATGGGATGGGATGTCAAAAAACATAATTCAGTCCCATCCCATCTCATGGTACACTTTTCAGAAGAGTTGCATCCCATGGGTCCCACGCGGGGCTCTAGTTTGAATACATTCGTTTAAGTACGTCGTTTGACGAATAGCCTGTTGTTGATTGGAGAAGAATAGTGTTGAGACACCCTTTTCAGACATGGTGATCCACACTAAAAGTTTTGGTTCGAACTTTTTCGTTCTTTTGAATGTCACTTCTGGCGGTGCTACACTTGGATCAGATGTATAAAAACCACGATTAGCAAAAATGGATTCATTATGCAACAAAATTATTTTTCATCATCCATAATTAATTCAACATAGCCGCTAGACAATGTTCTGTAGATCCGACGGGCACGTGTTGGAATTTCATTTAGTTGCTTGTCGGTATATTTGGATGCTCGCTTTTTTCTTCGATACGTTATTCCCATAGCTTTCAAATTCCGACTAATTGTCGAAATATTTACACCGAATTTCGGAGTGATTTGACGTAACGAAATACCGGTTTTCTGGTCAGCCAACCTCTTTAAGCAAGTAAACTGTTGCTTTGGTACCTTCTTCGGACGACCCCTTCTGGGCCGATCGCCAACGACATCAAATTCTTGAAACTTTTTAATAGTTTTATATATACTTCGACGTGATATTCGTTCTTGCAAAAAGTGATTGACAGTAATTTTTTCTTTTGACGATTTGCAATGTTCACATACTGTTGTACAATTCGTTTTGCAAGATATTCTCTTTGTAAACGTGTCATTTCAATTTCGGAGAAGGATTAAATGATTTAATTTATACGAAAAGAAAGCTCGTTCAATGCTCTATCACGTGATATTGACAGAAAGAAAAAATATCGACATTGCCTCGATATTTTTACAAAACAAATTGTGCAAAGACTTTTGCAACAGGGGCTATATTGCCAAATAAAGACATTATCCGTGCAGGAAAATACGAGAAGGCTTGTTTGATCAAATTACTCTCATTAAACATTAACTTTGAAACAAGTATCATTATCTTCTACTTTCATTTTTGATACTACATACCAAGATGTATATCTATAGATTATATATGGAAAGATATTCAAGTAAAGGAAGTTTATTTCGAATTTTTAAATAGTCTTTTCACCTCGGCGAGTATGAATCATAAATTCACATTCTCAATGAGAATTCACTTCTCAACGTCATCATTATGATTGATGAACGAGTTAGAAACGTACGGTCATAGCCATATGGTTCTATTATTCAAATGTAGTTCGTTTAAGAGGAATCGGCATTGCTAATCTACTAAATCCTCAGCATAGATTTCCAAGCCAACAACAGTCTTTCATGCAAATTGAAAGCATCTAGCGGCACGTCTGAAGTAAATCAGTTACTTTTAAAGGTTTACATTATGCGACAATGCCATGGATGACTCAATAATCGATTGTATCCATAATAAACATTGCTACACCTTTAACATAGTTACTGAAATAGTCTACGATTTTTCATTAAACAAATAAATCTTTATTTATTTGTATTTATATAGTACCATTGAAAATTTATTTGCTTAGTTACATCTGTAATTTTCTAAGCAAGTTTTTCATCATTCACAATTTTTCGTTTTGAAAATCTAAATTAGCATTGTAAAGGTATAACACGAATTTACAAAAATCATAACATGCATGACATTTTAATAACCAATTTCATGAGTTAAATTTAAAGTTTTGTTACCACTTTTAGTAATGCATAAATACGTAAAACATTGGGCACCCTCTATCGTGAAATTATCTTTTTTGACACATAATGAATACTGGCCTGCAGTGTGCCAACCAATCGTTTATGTATTTACTCTACGATTGAAAAAATTGAAACCATTAAAAAAACAAGATATTTTCATTCATTTGCATGAAGTGTGACAAAAGAAAAACTAGTTAATAGCCTTTAAAAGTTTCGAATAGCTTTCATTCAATATGTGCTTGTATTATTAAAGAAATTTCATTTTTATAAACAGAAATAAAGATTCAATTTCACGACAATGCATCGATCAAAGAAGAAAAATTCAAAAGTATCTTCCCATGATTCACCTGGAACTAGGCCACAATCGATAGTAACAAACGATCAAACTACTATTAATGAGAAAAGCGAGAAACCATCGATGCAATCTGAATCAGCCATTCGCGTATTAGTCGGTATTGTGGGTGTGTCATTACTGTCAGTACCCATATGTTATATGTTATCTTATATGCAACAAATGAAGAATTCATTAAATATTTTTCTTTATAGTGCAGTAATTTGCGTATCAGTTGCACCATTAACATATTTCCTATTGATAAAACATTTATTGCATGTGAAAAAAGAAACTTACTTTTATGTATTTACAATATTTTCATTTACAGCGATTGCTGATCTTCTATTAGCTTTAACAATTGATGAGTATTCATCGGCTTTTCATTTTTATTTAAATCAAGGTGAAGTATATTTGAAAACTTCTCATGGTTTATTTATTAATTATTGGGATGGTATTACGCATTATATATTATATTTAATAATGTTATATTGCATGCTAAAACAAAAAACAGAAACAAAATTCTTTCGTTTTCTATCATTATTTTGGTGTGGATCTATTATTAATTCATTAATTGTATTACTCGGCGGTGCTGCTCTTGGTCAATTTGGAGCCCATATCAAACCATCATATTTATTAAATATACCGTATACAGTATTTCCAATCATTTTCTTAGTACGACAATTTAGTACGCGTTCTAATTTTATTCAACAAGAAAGAAAAAAAATGAAAAAATCTCTCAATCTTAAATCATTACTCTTAAGACCCCTTGATATATGTTTTATTCTGTATATGATATTCGGTATTGTATTTGCAATTTTTCGTGCGTTTCATGCCTTGAAAATTCCCATGACAACTAATAGTATTTATTATAAATTTGAACCCTATATATTGAATGCGTCCGGATTTGCATTGATTCAACTTTTAACATATGCATTTTATTTTATACCCTATTATTGTTCAGCTATTAATGCTTTACTATTCTATGATCAACAACCGTCAAGATTTCAATGGTTACCCGATTGGACTATGGTACATGCAGGAGCTGCTGCTCAAGCACAGTTTTCATATTTATTATCATCTCTACATAATCCCCCCTTATTTCCTGATTCATCATGGTCACCTATACCATCTGAATACTGGTTTACTAGTGTCGGTCTCAATATTATTTTAGCGATTATACCTCAATTGTTTGCTTTTCGTATTTGTGTTGGAAATAGAGATACAGATTTTTATTGAAATATAGAATAGATTAAATATATTACTAAACTAAAATTTATCATGTATCATAATGAAATCTGGTTGTTGATTTAATTCATATAATATTTTTTTAGGATTTTTCATTTTCAGGATAAACAACATCTAATTTCAAAAAGCACAAATTTGTTTTTCTTTCTATTGTATCTATACAATAAAATAATAATGAAGGCAATGATGAAATATTAAAATTTTGTTTTCAAAACAAGATGTATTTTGTCTTTGATTTAGTCAAATGGTACATTTTTTGACCGCTAAAGGAAGCCCTTGATTGCCGTAAAATTCAGAAATTGCCAAGTCAATAAAATGATTTTGAAAGAATAACATTCGTAAAATAGTGAATATTTTATAATCAAAGTCTACCAGATAGGCATTATATTGTTTTTTTCTTTTTCTGATAGATCAGTTTCTCAGAAGTTTTGTTAATATTTTTTTTCGTTTTTGAGAAAAATATGTCTACTGCAGAATTGATTTTTCAATGAAACAAAAATTGAGTATCGGTAATTAAAAGTACTTTTGTTACTTTTGAAAGAAATTCAATGTGACAGCAAACAGTAAGAGAAGCTATTGGTTATGTTCAGCAATTTTTCCCCATTGCCATAGAGCTACTCACGTAAACTATTGTGCATTATAAAGCGAATTGTTGACTTATTTTTGGAAGTATCTTTACTGCTGTAATAATAATAATATATTCTATCTCTTAGGTTAACATTCATAAAATGGTCGATTTTAATACATCGGTGGATAGCATGTAACAAGGGAAGAACACATTATTAGTGGCTTCAATCAAATGTGTTCCATTGAAACAGATTGTTTTGATCAAATAAACACGGATGGACGATGTTGATTAATAATAAACGTTGTTGACAATAGATTGTAATATTTTTACAAATCATGTTCTTTATACACATTTATAATTGAAAATATTTTGTCTTGTTGAATGTATTATTTATAAACTATTTAGTGCCGAAGTTATAATGCTTGGTGACATAACTGATGCGAATCAGAAAATATTAAAAACTAAAAATATCGAAGTTTTCAATGTCTAGCGGATTTATTCATATCGGCATCAGTGCAAAAATAGTTGCACAATATCACTAAGACTAGCTTATAGGGAGCTCATTAGTATAATAGGTTGATACTTATCGAGTAGATTATTATTTGACTTATTTAAGAAAAAAAAAGCAAAGATTCTATATGTTTGAGAATTAGAGTATTCAAAGAATTCCGAGTAGAACTTGAATTGGCATTCAACTATTTCTTTTGGTATGAAATCAATTTCTTCAATTACATGAAGATATACGATCATATATTACGTATTTATGTAACATTAGGAATGAAGATCATTTGATATTTATATTGACAGCTTTCAAAATCTATGTCACACTTGGTATGAGAATTTTAGTTGAGATTGGAATGCGTGCAAAAGCAAATTTATTGAAAACACTTTTTTTTCTACTCGTGTTGCATAAAATCTTAGATAGATTTTAACATAATTTATCTATTTATGAAAATGAAAAAAAAATTATAACCTTCCTTTTTATATAATTATCAATATAAACCTAATAGATAGTATTGATTTTATTCAAATCGTAATCATACGAGTCATACTATAAATAATCTTATCTGTATTAATCATTTGTAGATATTGTGAGAATGACTCATAGATATTTTTTTCATATTTCAATTCTGAAATTTGTTTAATTTTTAACACACTTTTTAAAGCTTATTATCATGTCGATATAAATTTAACAAATCACTTCAAATACTCGTTGTTTCATTAATAGAAAGATCCTCTCGCAATTTAATATGATAATAACAGAAAAAAACAAATTCAGATAAATTCAATGTTCCCATAGTTTAAAAAAATATAGAGAGAGTGAATTTATCGTATAGCAAGAAAAAATACAAATTTATTTTTCTCACATAAATTCGATGAATCATTTAGTATCTCCATTCATCAGAAAAGATGAACAAATCAGTTGTATTCATTCAAAATAAGTTATTGTCAGTTTAATGAAATTTTATAACGATCACACACGCCAGTGAACCGAAAATGATGACTGATATAAAAACTTGTTGTAAAAAGTTCCAATGAATAATTATTAATAGCGAAATCTCTAAAGTTATGTCTCAACGAAAATTCTATAAAACAGAACTATTCCAAACTCGCCTGCCACATATATATGTACTATTTACTAATATATTTTCACAGTTTAAATTTTCTATTTATCTCTATACGAAAAACCCGAGAGCCTAAAATCCAGTTTGTTTAAAAGCTTTCAGTTTTGATCTTTTCTCTATTTCCAAACTGATATATTGATCTTACTTGTAGACCTGAATAGAAATTTTTTTCTAGTGTTGTAGAAGAATTTATAGCTTCCTATTCGTTACATAACCAGTAGCATGGACTTCTCTTGGAAACTTAATTCTCCAAGCATTCATGAGATAAGACTCTCGGCGATAAAAATCATCCAACAGTATTATCGACTTGAAAGAAGAATTAGTAAATATACTATTTTTACGCGCGTACACGGCAAAACCATGATGCAAATGTTGTTTTTATGCACATCGAAATAATATACAAGTGCCTTCTTTTGTCTTCACTGTTAGAGATAAGATTACACACGATAATTATTCTGATATCAGATATAATCTGTGAACTATATATTTTTCTTTTGATACGAAAAGTATATTGCTTTGACGCAAAAGAAAATATTATACAAGGTTACCAAGTAAGTTGTCCAAAATAGTTTTTTCGAACGATTAAATCCCACTGATGTGCTCTATTTGATCGTGATAAAATCACAGCAGGGAAAAGTTTACACTGAGAATCAAGAACGTATTTTTTATCGAGAAAAATTAATTTTGACATCTTTTTATACAGTGTATTATCAAGTTTTATGGCAGATGAAAATTTTCTGCAAACATTGCAAAGAAATTTCAGCTAAGAGTATGATATCAATTAAGAAATATTGTTCGAATCCATATTTGTGAAATGGAAGACTCAGCATATGTAATGCCAACGATCTATTAGTCTTATATCTTGGCTAGATTGTGGAGGAAACTCGTACTTTTCATATTGGACAATACGATTCAGATGGATTTTAAATAAAAATTTATAAATTTGTTTTGGTATGTACAAATTTTTGTGTGTAATATAGTCATACATGATTTCTTTGACCATTCACATTATTTACATACAATTATGATCTTCTTGTTCAAAATAAAAGCATTCTGAAATTGCTTTTTAGATCATTAATATAATCGTTTTTCTAGAATTTCTTCAAAATGTTTCGCCGATTTATGGGAAAACTAATGCCTATGAGCCCTGGTAGGATACGTTATTAAAGTAATGTGTAAGTCGAAACAGAACTAGCTCACTTATATTGCAGATCCGGCAGAGAATGATGAAAAACAGTTTTGTCTGATCCGATGGTTGGATAAAAACAGCCACGAAATTGTTCCTCAAAGATATATTAGCGCTTCATCAATATCGATTGTACTCTACGAAACATATCAAATCAAGATCGATAGCAGCGAACGAAAGGGAACTGTCATTTTAAAAAGTATAGCTATTTTCTTGACGAGTCAAGATCAAGAATATTGAATTAATATTGAAATAGGGACAAGACGAGATTGTGCATAACTACAGTCCAATATAGCCCCATTACCATATGTAGATGAAACAAAAAAAGGTGATCCTATTTTGAAAACAATGATATTCTTGCTCTGTACTTATTATACTTACTCTGTTTAGAAACTGAATCAACAAGAAATTCACCTACTGAAGAATATCACACTACTTTATTGACTGTAACCGATATTTTAGCCGATATAAAAGAAGAATCAAGTAAGAATTCATGAAATAAAAAATATGACTTAATAATACTTGAACTCGTCACCATTTAGTCTAAATGATTCCCCATTGACAAAGTAACACGTGTGAAAAATGATGAAAAATTGAACCTTTATTATTTCAGATGAGTCACATTGTAACATTAGTCGAGTAGTACAGATTTGAATATAAAGAATACAATGCTCAAAATGTCCATATTGAGCGGACTGGCTTTACTGTAGTTGAAGTAAATTTTTCAGTTTCCACCTAATCCCATGCAAATTGCAATAAAATTTGATTTATTGAATTTTTTTAAAATTCTATGGAACTATCAATAACCAGTTTTTATACTGTATTTCAAATATTATGACGTAGATGAATTTGATTCTGAAATTAAATAAAATCCAGCTGCGACACACACAGTAACTCATTATGTGACTGTTTGAATGCCTAAATACATCGGTCTTTCTTAACGACATTTTCGATGGAAACACAACTTTTCAAATTTTATTTTTAGACAACAACAATAAAAATGAACAAGACGATGTGGCCATCCAGATTGCTGTACTTATGAAACTTTTACAATTAGTTATTGCAGGCAATTCTTCTAATGATAATGATAACGATAGCAAATTTGAAGTGCATAAGGTGCGTTGTGCTGGATGTGGTTCTTCTTCATTTAGAAGTGGTCGATAGAAGTGCTTGAATTGTGACAAACTAAATCTATGTGCTAAATGTTTCGAACGTCGCAAAGAATCTGAAATTCATAAGAGTGGACATGCATTCGTTCATTTTTAATCACCGGGTGAACTTTTCGGTCGATCTGTAATAGATGATGAAATAGCATTTGCTAAACTTATAGAACTCTGTGGGAATAATGTACATGAATCTGTATCTTGTGATGGATGTAAGATTGATACTATCAAAGGTTTGCGATTTAAATGTGATACATGTCCGAATTATGATCTATGCATTTCAATGTTTGGAAAAACAAGTGACTACTAAAACACATACATCCGATCATCCACTTATTGTGACAACGCGTCTTGTAATTCAACAAATTCCGGTAGAAGATATCGAGCTTGATGATGAATTAGGAAGAGGCGCATTTGGTATTGGCATATTTTTCTTACAGAATAACTAATTAAATTTCTCGGTTTTTCCGTCCTTTTCAGGTTCAGTTTTCAAAGCTAAATGGATATCAAGAAAACGTTCTGTCGCATGTAAAGTGATTGCTGTAACTAATTCGAGAGACGCTGAACTACTTGAAGAAATTTTTTTACAAAACTAGCGGCTTATGCTGAACCTGCAGGTGCTTACATTCTAGAAACATATTGATTTACAGCATCTAGACAAGGCCTAAGCAAAAGATATATGCCTATTATGGAATGTATGTCACGCGGAAGTCTTGCTAGTATTGTGAAAAAAAAAGGAAATGATATATCTTTACGACGAAAACTTGATATGACAATGAATATTGCAAGTGGGATGCGTAAAATTCACGAACACCGAATGATTCACCGAGATATTCGACCTGACAATATTCTTGTCAATGAAAATTATGTAGCTAAAATTGGTGATATGGGTATTGGGCGTGTTATTGATCCTCTAAATCAACATACACAAATTGGATGTACACCGTATACACCGCCTGAGTTCTATCGTGGCTCCTATGATCAGAAAGTTAACATTTTTTCATTTGGCTTAACATTATACGAGCCTTTCACTGGCAAACGACATACATTTCAAATGGCACCTCAAAACAAAATTACTTTTCACCAGAGAAGTCCTATATTTGCTGACTTGATCGCTCGATGCACTTCTGATGATCCCAAACGACGTCCGACAGCATTAGAAATCGAAAAACTTTTGATCTGTATATAACCAGTTTCAATGAAATTGTAGTTAAGGAAAATCCAAGTTATATAAAGCACCCTACTACAGAAAAAAACGAAATATTTATTGCTTTCTATCAAAAATCTCATCCATCAGCTACAGAATGTATTCGCAAGAATTTTTCACCTGAACTCCTCAACAATCGGGAAAATGTGCCTGGAGTTAAAGTTGATAAAAATAATGGTAATAAAATTGGCAATGATTGTCCTGTTCAATAAGATTTTTAAACATATTCATATACTTTTTCTACTTAGCAGTTCCATGGAATAGAGGGTACTTCATTGAGACATCATTATTAGATATGTTCTTTTTCTTTCTTTCAAATTCCATTGATTTTTTTGTATAAATGCTTTCATTTCAATAGGAGCAAAATCGTTTGTTTTGACTTGACACGGATGACAACAAACCTATTCTACAAGATATTTAATTGTTAGTGAAAGAAAACCGATTCCAAAGGCTCGAATGGAAGCTGAAAACAGTAGTTCTGGCAGATTCATGAAAGCTCAAAATATCAAATTTTAGAAATGTGTTGTGATATCACAGTGAAGTTGAAAGATAAAACTGTTATCGATGATTTATGCTTTAGAACGTAATTAGGGGCGTAACCAGAGGGGGGCCAGGGGGGGC
>CAJNYU010001963.1:0-27787 GCA_905331475.1 Rotaria socialis | reverse complement strand
CCCCCCCCCCTCACACAACCATTCATTGCCATGGTTAGTCATTTTGTTTTCTTTCTTAAAACCTACTAGACATTATTTACAACGTTTAACTAAAGTAATCGACGAAAACAAGCATGCTACAGAGGAAAAGAAAAAAGTTTGATGTGCGTTTTATGATTCATGTGATAGAGAAAACGTCAGCTTCTTTTTTGTTTACCATAGCGTCACATTTTTAAACCCTGTAAAAAATATTCAACACAAACCAGTCAAAATAAATGAACACGAAAAACAAATTTAATTCTACACTATACTATACTTACGTGAATGAAGATCAAATTGATGTCGAACTTTTATGTATAATTTGTAATGAACCTTATCAATCACCGGTCAACTGTTTACATTGTGGTCAAACACTTTGTGAAAGATGTTATTATACATGGGAAAAGCAACATTTAACATGTCCATTTTGTCGACAAGCAGGATCTCGATATGTATCTGTTATTACTCGTGTTGTATTGAATCAATTGAATCGTTTAAATGTACAATGTATATTGTGTCAACAAACTAATATTAAACGTGGCAATTTTTTCGATCATATCACTTATTCATGTCCAAAACAAATAGTTATATGTACTGACAAGTGTGGATGGAAAGGACATCGAGAGAAACTTGAAAATCATTTAATTAAATGTCGGCAAAAATCACATCGGTTTGGATTTCTACGAAAATGGAATTTTGCTGCTTGTACGAGACCAACTACTTCTAGTTAATTTTTCATATACTAATGCAAAATAAAATGGTATTAACTGTACATAATATTTTTTACGCAGTCCATTGACAAGATTTCAATTTTTTGAAACAAACATAAATAAATATATGTAACAATTTTTTAAAAATTGTTTAATGTAATTGTATATGTAGAAAAAAATGTCATGAATTGAATAAAAATCTTGCAAAGCGTTACATTGTAAAATGTGAATATTTTCCAAGGAAATAGTTTATTCGACTGGATTCTATTTAGTTTATAAAAATAGATGCTAGTGTCTATACTAATCAAAACACACTTTTAGAGATATTAGCATGCGATTCGAAAAGCCAGGAATTAGCATTCGTGTCGTTACACTTAGGATAGGACATTCTATGATTGTCTACGTTAATTGAAGACTATGCCTGAAGAATACGTTCAAATTGATACTTCATATTTTATTTAATTAACTCAATATAGAATGTTATCAATGTTAGATTTATCTATGAAAATCATACGTTTTTCTGTTAGCTAGTCGAAAGGTAGCATTTATATTTCCTTTTTAAAATTTCGACAGAACACCTCATTAAAAAGATTTAAAATATTTACACACACAAATATTGACGAGCGAAACGAAAGTTAGTATGGAGTTGAAATTGCCCAATGGTGCCTTCTACGAGAGAATCTAGTCGCAAATCGGAGAATGATATCAGATCTAGCCGTCTTATCTCGAAAATTCTATGTTCAATTGAGTTGAGCGTTTTCTTATTTCTACGAACACTAATTGGTTATCGGCTTTTTTCCTAGTTATGATACTTGAAATAGAAAAAAGTCAAATATTGAAGGTATCTTAGAAAAATCAATGCGGTATTTTTTTCGAAAGAGCTGCCACAATATCGTGCGAATGATAATTTTAGAAAATGAAAAGAAAACTCCGTTACTGGACAGTGATAAACGAAGAAATGTCGGTGCTGAAAAAACTGTTAGACAAAAACATGAAAGTTTTAATATTCAAAAGATTATTTTTGATCAAAAAAAAACGAATCACTCAGGTCACACATACGACAGCTAATCTCACTGGTATCAGAGTATGACTCTGTTATCGCTCAAAGGTAATTCTGGACGTTTGTTTCATCGGCAAGATAAGGATTCTAAACTTTTGCTAGAACACTTGTCCAATATTACTAGAAACAGAGAAAAAGAATCCATTCTGTTAGTTGCCAGGAAAATTTTCTCAATTTGAATTTCTTTCGCATAAAATTCAAACAGACTTGAAAATACACAGTCGCTGTTTCTAATGTTGCAATTTTGAGATGTTTGAAGGCCATCATATTGTGTGAACTCGATAACTGGTTTAAATAGGACTGATCGTTGGTGATGTTTTGCTTTTGATTACATGGAACTTCTCGAAAAAGTGACTTTTACGAATTAAAGCAATACCTTTCATAGAAGAATATTGATTCATATTAAGTGAGCAACAAAAATACATTTACATTTGGTTCCATTCCTTTACGCTCAAACATTAATAAGAATTGTTCATAAACGAGATTATCATCACATATTCAAACTTTGAGAAAACGATTTTTTTCGTTATACATTACATAAAACGATCAGAAAAAGTTTTAGAAAACCATTTATTTAATAGTACCATCGTTTGAAACAATGTAGCTATGACTTCCTACCACGGCCTATGTTTAATAGATGTTTGTAACATTAAAATGTTTTTTGTTTGTTCACTGAATGGATGCTTTTTCATGCAGTAAAAAAATCTTGTTGATTAGGTAATTGAAGCAATATCACTGGTGTTCCTTAAAATATTTTGATCAACTATATGATTCCACGTGAACGTAAAAATACTTACTCTACCAATATTTGCTCAAACTTCGCTGTTCGCTGGAACGATCAAACTCTAAACAAAACAATAATGTTCAAAATGAAGGTGGTAAATCTCGATAGAGGTAAATCTTGAAGGTGATTCCTACACATTCGTCTTCTTCAGATAAAGATGAACCTCAGCGGAAGCTATGTTATCGACGGTATTTTGTTAATTTTATAGAAAAGTGTATAAAACTTAAGTATCATCTAGGTTTTTCGTATTATGTTCACCTCATTCAGTGAACAACTTTCAAAAAAAAAAAAAGAAATAGTAAGCTTGTTGTTCGTGCAAATTTATAAGAGAACAAATGAGATGAACAGAACTGTTTGTCGATTTTTCTTTCTATAATATTAAATGATCTACTCGATTCTATAGAATGATTTGGATAGCTATCGATTTTTCAGATGGTAAGCAAATTTTACTCGGACTATTTTTAACATTTTAGGAAAAGTCTGGAAAAATTCAGTCACCTCTGGATTGATTCAAAATATTATGGTGAAATTTCTTGACAGTCTTAACATTGAGCGTTATCAAGTAGGAACTCTATTAACTATTAAACGTACTATCTGGATTTCATCTACTTGCATAACATAATAGAAAACAACAACAACAACAACAACATATGACTGATCAACTATTACAATCATCTTACATATTTCTACGACCATATCTACATAAACTATGATTAATAAGGATTAATTTTAAGAGAAATGAATTTAAGATTATAAAACAATCAATATAAATTGAAACACTTACTGTAATAAAAATATGAAACACTATCAGTATCCAATAGCATAAACATATTGACAGACTTTGATAAATAGTGTCGATGATATATATCCTATGTACTTTAATAGACAATTAGATCATCTGTTGAATTTAGTAACACAATAAAATGTTTCAATTCTCATTCGTTATGCATAATAATGACTGTTTGCCAATTCAAAATTTGAATAGAATCCTACAGAGCAATCAATCAATTGAGAAATATTCTGCTGCGAAATAAACATGACCATACATGAATAAGATATCTGCAAATTATCAATCGACGACTCTGGTACAAGATCATATAGTTGTCTTACATAATCATTCGATGACAGTTTTTCTATATGCGCACATGAAGAGGTCTCCTCACTGGAGGAGAATATGAATCGAATCATTGTCTCGTTCTATGTTCGATTGATCAAGAAGTACATGCATGTAATGTGCACTCAACTGAATCGATTCGTGTCAAACGAAAGCGTGGTCAATGAAACGTTTGTTATACTTATTGAATGAATAAAATAGCTATAAAACACGGTTGTTTTTCGTCATTTCTGTTTAATTAATGCACAAGAAAATATATTAATGAAACAAAAAATAAAAATATGTGTTACTTTTAAACTATTGTTTCATATAGATATCACTGAACTTCCACTAGCAAACACTTTTAATAATTCAGAAGTTATTTATATATTTATAATAATCAATTTACTGTTAAGAAGAATATTTATTTTTAGTAATCTAATAAAAAGCAAATTAATTATCAGACAGATTTTTTTAGATTCTAAACCCTTATTCAGCGTCATTGAACACATCGAGTTAAATCTTAGAATTGTCAAGATCGCCTTCATTTTGATTCAAATCTTTCATGAAAAAAACAGAATTCATATGAAATATTAAATTTTCACAATAGATGAAATGTTTATTGAAATCAAGAACATTAAGAAATGTAGTAGACAAATCAGAAGAAAATAAGCCCAATTGAATATTGAGTGAACTGATAACAGTCGTCGGGCTGAAAACGATATTGTTTGGATATTTCTGATACTTGCCACTGATTGCTCATGCACATTATGGATATTGTAGCTAATTACCAGTCAGACTTAAAGCATTTTTCAACTATTCATTGAATTCAATTCGCTGGATAGAATAAAAGCTATATAGGTGCTATAGTAATTTTGTGACAAATATAACAAGATATACCATCAAACAAATGCTGATACAAATCTTTTGGATAGTTATTCCGTGGAAGAACATACAATTCCCTACGAATAGGATAATGCTTTTAACCCTTTACCCCCCAGAGCATTTCCAGAAGCGCTAACAATGAAATTACTCCTGAAATAAAGCATTGGTGCCCTTAATATGTCAAAAGTATGAACAAATCAAAGAAATGCTTTCTTCAATTTTAGGACATTTTCCTGAGGGGGAGTAGGGGAGAAATTTTGATTAATTCTCGGGAACATTCAGCAAAACTGATGTATCTCGGTGAAGAAATGTCATAGAGAGTTGGGGAACGTTTCATTTTATGGGAAAATGTTTGTTCTATAATTTTATATGATTGAAACAATTGTTGTATTGATTCGTGCATATTTAAGAGCCAGAACATTACCATTGTAGAAATCTTCTAGTGGCTATTGCATATTTTACCATATGTCGACCTCCTAAACTCTTCTAAAAAATCTGGAAACCGAACATATCACTAGTGGACACCTTGTTCTACACGTATCAAGCAGTAGATCGTCGGAAGATTTATTGCTTAGAAATAGAAAACTACTTTTACAAAACAATAGTTGTTGTGCGAAATCGTCGATCATAGAAGTCACATATCTCCGGACGAACGCAGCGAGAAAAAACGTTCTTTTTACCGATGGGTAGCCCATGAAGTTTATTACAAAAAATGTTCTTAGAGTTTCTCAATCAGATGCTTAACTTTTCGCAACCCTTTACCCCCCAATGCCCACTTCAGTGGACATTGGGGGGTAAAGGGTTAATAACGAATTTAATAATTAAAACATAATATTTTCTTTATGTATAACCGATGCCAATTATTCGATTTAAGTCAGTAGGATGCCAAAGCCATTTGTTTTTGTTTGATTTTTTTCATCGTCTCTATCAGACATTTTTTGCATCGAGTATACTAATATACATTCAATCTAGGAATCAATGTCATCGATTTGTTGCTTTCCTTAGAAAACGAATAACTATCGCGAATATGAGAAATATCGTTAGTAGTAAATACAATTATTAACGGGACAGGTTTGTGTATTTTTTTGTTGATGTCTCTCCAATATGTTTTCTTGTTCGAAAGCCAGCATTAAAAACACAAACATAGACAGTGATCATAAAAAATATAAGGCTATGAGAATGAGAGAAAAAAATGAAGGTCGACGGAAACGATTCTAAGTTTTTAAAAACAAATGATCATTTCCTTTTTATTTCTTTTATTATCATCTAACGACAGAACGTTTAAGTTTACTACCAATGATATGATAACAATCAGATAGAATATTTGAAAAGCAGACAAATGTGGATGGAGAACATTATTATAGTACTCAAGATAAAGTGTGCGTTAATAATTACTTTTTGTGTACTCAAAAAGTGAGGACACTCTAGATTCGGCCAGTGTGTCCGGCCTTTAACACGATAACTCATGAAATCCTCACTCAATTGTCATGAAATGTTGTACACAGAATGATTTCATAAATATCTCAGTCAAGTTCGAAGATGGGAAGGATTCGTCAAGAAATGGCTGAGTCATCGAAAAATTGTCATTATTGACCAGACCATCCCTGAGGGAGGGTACAGGGATTTTTTCAAAAAACAAATTTTTTTCTCAGAATTATTAACAACATATATAAATCGACTCAATTTTTTGCAGTACACATAACAATCTGATGCGAATCCGATGTTTCCGCATTTATTTTTATATGCATCTATCACCCAGGAATGCAATTTTTTATTTTCTCATTTTCGATTCAATCAAAATAGTAACAAGCTTCATTCTCTTTTTAGTGTCTTTATCGATTATAAACTTATTAGATAAAGTAAAGTTGTTTTCTTCTTTTTTTCATATATTTTCAGTTTAGTTCTTCGTATACTTTTCTTTTCGTAACTGTTCCATGAAAATAAAATTTAAATAAGGCTTTTCTTACAGTATCTAAAGCAATTCCAAATATTTATTACTCTCAACAAAAATTAGTACAAAGTTCTTTTTCTAGACTGAAAAGTCAATCTTATAAGCTTCCAAAATCACTAAAAAAGAAGACATTATTATCGCAAGTAACAAAGAACACAATTTTATAAGATGTATTAACATTTTTGATGAATATCTGCCATGTTATTAAGTTTTTTAAAAATTATTTCTATCATTAAAATTCCAGAGAAAAACCGCATGCGGAAAAAAACACATTGGTGCGTTTTGTTGTGTTGAGTCATGCAACACCATGTGTTTATGTTTAGAATCATTTTTATTTTTCTTCATCAAGGAAGAGAAAATGGAATGCTGAAAATGAAAAGAAAAAAAGGGATGATAAGTAAAAAGCTAAAAATAACCATGGACTGTAAAGCACCATATCGATTGACACAAGTATTTATTTATGACAAAATCAATTCAAGTACAGCTTTGCCAGCGTTTATGGCTATTACTCTGTTGATATTGACATTAAGAGAATATATTTTTTTAAATTAAAAGGATTCTTTAGTAATTAACTGGTTATCTTGTAAATCAAGAATAGATTTCTTGTTTAATGAAAATAATGTTTTACATCTGTGAGATATAATACTTTCAATTGAAAATGTGGGTATGTCTTTCTGTGGCATCCACATCGAAAGAGATGTGTCTTTCCTTCGTTGATCAATTTGAAATAGAAGAACGCCACCAATGCTCCAAGGTGACACTAAATGCTCGTACTGTTGAAATTTGTTTTTGGATAACATCTAGTTAAAAGTGTGATGTACTATTGCATTCCATTTTTCTCTGTATCCCGCCCTTGCTTAAAAATTGCAGACGAGGCAAAAGAAGTCATTGCTGGAATATTCAATGTTTTATCTCTCATTACTTGCTGCCAGCGCTGCTCCGCTAGGATCTGGCTGTGTATGTAGCCACACCCACGCCCTCAAATTACTCGCTATTTAATGATTTATGAAAATAAGAAAGAATATTTTGATTCAATTCTATTGAAGATTTTTGATTATTTTTAGATAAAAATTATTTTCAGAAAAAAACATTAATTGAATCAATGGATACTATAATTCGTCGTCTTTTTCAACATCTTGTTATTATTTTAATATCGATTATGTCGATATTTAATGTTTCATTCACTTATTTGATTGATGCAAATGATGAAGACGACACGAATGAGCATGGCAAAAATACAATAAATGAATCCATATATAGTTAGTGTGATAAATTCCTATTTAATTTTAGTCCTTAAGAGAAAAATACTCAATGAAATTAAGTTTCTTTTATCGATGGTAGTTGTTAAAACCTATTCATTTTTCACTGAATAAAAGATGATTAAAATTCGATGAAACTTATTTGAGTAAGTCTTTCAGATGATCTATCTTAATTACTTGAAAGATATATATTTAATGAACAAAATATTTTAGATTAAAAGTTATTATTTTGTTTTGAATCCTTTTTATTTTTATAGAATATTCTGAAGAAGTTACCGAAATACTACTGGATTCAATCTTTCTTGTTCAAGGTATGATATTAGAGATGCACCAATACCAGTATTATACTGGTCTTCTTTTTCAGAAATAATTATTGTTTAATCACGTAATTTCCTCTACCATCATTTGTTTGTGTATATTTGAGTAAAAAATTTCAGTTTTTGAAACGTCGTGTAACAGTATACAATCTTGTTTTTGTGGAACTCACATATATTTTCGAAGAAAATAGTGAGTGTAAGTTGAATTGTTAGATTTTTTGCGACTCCCCTGTGTCTCACCCTCACCTCCTCATTACAGACATAAAATATAAAAAAAATAACACTTAGATGCACTAATTAGAAACTTTTTTGGTACAGGTCGATTGCCTATGTTCACCACTACTCACATCAGTAATACAAATCTAGTTTCACTAATTAGAAATCATTACAATTAGGATTTAATCTCTAATTAATCATCAAAATCTGTCGTTATTATTATTATAGTCCATAGTTACGACAGTATCGTATATTTTTATTATTACAGACGTTAGCAACGAGGTATGCTACCGCTACAGAAGCTAGCACCTAGTTTATGCTATCACGCTCGTTACTTCTACCACGTACAATAAACAGATGAAGATTTTAATCTTTTTTTCTCACACAAATACCTTAATCTAGAGCTTGAATCCACTTTAGTGTATTTACAATTCGCAACTTTTCCATCCACTGGGAAACTTTTATCAAATTTTCGCTTATGAAAAAATGTATCAATTTCTCACCTGATAATACGAAAAAATACAAATTTCTCAACAATATTGATAGCTATATCCTAAATACTGTTTAAACTATTATCATTCACAATATTTCTCAATGAAACCACTAAACACTTCAGTATACGAACATGTTCTAAACAAAAAGTGTTTTTATAGGTTCTCTCTAGTAATATTTCCTATTGATAGATTCAATAAACTTTAAATGTTAAAAGGGTTCTATTATCTTATTTTTGAACAAAATATGATCTCACTACACTGAAAAAAGAAAACTTCTATTTGATCAGTATCTAACTGACCGAAATATGTGAGTTCTACATTTTAGTCCTAACGGGGCTACGCTGAAAAGCTTTTTAATTTCTTTTGAAGGTAACTTCTCATAATTTAGATTGATTTTATACTTAAATTAATGCAAATTGATATTAACAAGTAATGCGACGTAAGCGTCGCTAATTCTCTACTGAAATAGGTGACCATGTTTGATCAATAATAAACAAATAATACAAGTTTTGGCGTAAGAATTCAACAATGCTATTTTCCATGTCTCTACGTAGTGATAAGTGTATCCAACGTGTTAGCAATTGTGTATAGCTGGATGTGGATTGTTGGGTGGCCTTTTATTTAGATTCAATTACTAAAAATCTCATTTACAGTTTCATAAGCAATATATTGCTTAGTCTGATAGAGTTTTTAATATTTAATTTGATTCTTTTAATAAACCAAAGGTTCATGAGAAGTCTATTCTGTCGTTTTGAAACATTTGGATTGAAACCTATAAATAAGAATACCGTTTGAATTAGATTTTATCCTGACAAGCGATCCAAATATGAAATTATTGCTAAATGATAACATCTCAGGCACCTCTTTGTAGGGGAAGACGTCTGGGATGTTTGTTTGAGTATCGATNATAGGAATCCAACACTGAGGATCCGACATCGATTCCTCGACCCGGAATCCAATAGAATTGTATCGGATTGTAGGATATTTCCAGGTTCCTATCGGATCCGATGTCAGATCAGTCTACCTGGGATTTGTCAAACATAATTCAAAACATATTTTCAAAAGGTTTATCCATAAAAAAAACATCAGATGTAAACCATAGAAGATTAGTTAAAGAAGTTGTTCATCTTGACATGATGATGATGGAACTACTACTTTTAAATATCTAAACTACTTAAATTCATCTAAAAAATGAATGAATCCTTACTTAATTATAAAGTTTTGCTCCCAATTGCATTAAATAAAAATAAATTGATCAAGTGGATTCATTTTACTTGCATAACATTAATATATCATTTTTTTGGATTAAACATAAATCTGTTTTTCTACTTGTAATTTTGATTGAACTGAAATTGAAAACAAAATTCAATTATCTCTAGTTGTTAGAATAATTCTACTTACATTTTTGAATAAGCATTAAAATTAAAATTATAAGATAAACATAAATCACCATATTTAACTAATTCTAAATTGTTGTTTAATAAATGAATGGAAACCATAGATTAAAACAGAATAATGTTCAAACTAAAAGCAATTGAAAATTGCCATTGCGATGGATTCCGATAGATAGACTTATTATGATTCTTTCATTCTGCACAGGTGCAGATGAAACACAAACGATCAATTAGTCGAGTATACGTCAATATGTTTCTGTATGACATAATTGATTTATCTCGATGACGATGACTACTAATTGTAACACAGTCACATTGTTGATCAATCATCCAAAGTACAATTGATAGCTAATATCAATTGTCTATTTCAATTCACCAAAAAATGACTATAAATAGCTACAATTATCAACGTAAAGTATCATTCCCCTTTTTCTTCTTCTTCTTCTTCTTTTATTATAATACTATGTATATATATTTTTTATTTTTTAACTATTTTAGCTTATATTCATATTCACAATTATCAATATCACGGGTAAGTATAGTTTTAGTTCTTTTAATTTGTTTTTTCGTTGTCTCAGCTTTTTACCCCATTTGTTTATTTTAATTTTATATGATAATAATTTTATTTTATTTTCGTTTTAGTTAATAATTTTTTAATTTTCTATTTCAGTAACAAAAGTAAGTATTCTTTTAATTAAATTTTTAATATGTCCTACGGAGGCCTTCCATACATCGGCGTGAAACTGGCCAAGCCTTCCTTGGTGCCCATAGCACGTACAGGCCGCATATGGATCTTCTTGTTGTATGTTCTATACACACTAGATCTATGCCTGTACATGAAGAGCCTCGGCTCTCTATATGGCACCACCAAGGTAGTTCTTGGTCGCGCGAGCAACTATTAGCTGGTAAGCAAAAAATAATTTCTCATTCCAATCAATTTGTTTCATCTCGATTTCTTCAACAGCAAAGTAAATATAATTACTTTCACTTATCTTCATTATCTTATTCCAAAAAAATATAATTAATTGTTATTTTTATGTTTTAGTTCCATTCAACAATTCAGTTAAATCAAAACGAACACAAATGTAAGTATATATTTTTACATTATTGTTGTTTAATTTTTTATAATTTAATTTTTTTGATTGTCAAAATGGGATCCGGACAGTTGGCCGCAGGACATTTGATCGTCGGACAGTTGCGCGCGGACAGTTGGTCGTAGGGCAGTTGGTCGCATGGACAATTGGTCGCACGGACAGTTGGTGATATAGTGTAAATAAGAGGAATATTAGTATAATAATCACACAACATTAATACAATGAATTGATCTGGTGTGGAAGAATAATCATCATGATTGACTAATTGATGTAATTAATTCAATATTTCTCAAATTGAGGATATTAATCTAATGATCATTTTCATTTAACGATAATCATGTATACATATAAAGTATATATAAGTTGTTGAAAATTTTAAAAAGATATTTTACGAAAGTAGTAATGTCTGTTACTCTAACAAAAACTTCTAAAAATACACCATTATTAATACACAACAGTTACTCATATACAATTGATCGAAAAACTGTAACAAAAATTCTTTGGAAATGTGAATACTCAAGAAAATATTCTTGCCATGGACGACTGCACACAACATCAAATTATGAACTTATTAAAATAGTAGGTGAGCATGAAAATCATGTTGGCAATTCACGATGCGCAGCAACTCGTAAATATTTTGAAAAGTTAAAACAAGAATCAGAACAAAATCATACAACTCCACATAATATATTAACTCAAGTAAACATTGGTGTACCTGATGAAGTACGTGTTCAATTACCAACGAATTATAATTTAAAACGAAACGTTCGTCGTTGGCGTCAAGTAACTACTACTGCACCAACACCAACAACCATTGATTTTCCAGCTATTCCAACAAAATATCATCAAACAACTCGTAACACTATCTTTTTTCGGAAAGATACAGGTTCAGGTTTGAACAGAATGTTATTGTTTTTCACTGATGAATAACAGCAAATCATGGAAAATGCTACAGTATGTTTTTAAAATATTAAATTTAACTGATAAAATGTTTTCATTATAGGACTTTTTCATCGATGGTACATTCAAGATCGCACCAGAGATCTTTTTTCAATTGTTTGAAATATATGCATTATACAGGAATCATGTAATTCCAGTAGCATTTATTCTTTTACCTTCTAAATCAGAACAGATTTACCAAAAAATGACCAACGAAATTTTTCAACTAGCGCCAGCGTGGCAACCACAGAGAGTTATGATGGACTTTGAAAAAGCCACTATCAAAAGTATTTATACGCACATTTCGAACGGTTGAATTCAGTGGTTGTTACTTTCACTTCAGTCAAAGTGTTCTTCGCTTCTTGCAAGTATGATATTCTTATGATAAAAGTTTAATAATTAATTTTGTTGATGTGGTATATTTAGGCGAATGGTTTCAAGGAAACTTATGAGAATGATGTAGTTTTTGCAGATAACATTCACAAGATTTTGGCATTAGCATTTATTGAAACAACTATTGTTGCTAATGCCTTTGAACTATTATGTACTAATCTGGATGACAATTATCAACAAATACTCGATTACATAGAAGGCAATTATATTGGAAGAAGGCGAGGACGCATCCGAAGACAAGCATCCTATCCAATTGATTTTTGGGGCATGATGGAACGTGTTAAAAACAATATGCACCGCTCCAACAACAACGTAGAAGGCTGGTATAGAGAATAAAATAGTGCATTCCAATCCCAGGTCGAACATTCCGGTCACCGGATCCCGTAGGATACTCCAGGGAATATGCGGGAAAGTCACTATATCCTGCAGGAGAACACAAGAAATCGCTGGAACATGGAAGCAGTATTCCGGTCAAAAATACGGCCGGACTTTTCCGGAAAATTCCTGCCAAGTTCCAGTGCTTTCCGGCAGGAATTGATCGGAAATCATCGGAAAAAGTGCGAAAATTTTCCAACCGGAATACTGCTTCCACAAAATCAGTGGAACTACCCGGAACCGGCCGTTTCCAGGCCGGACTGTTCGACCTGGGAATGCAGTCACCCGACAGTATGGTCGTTTTTAGGCAAATTAATGAAAGAAGAAAATAATATTCATTCGGGCATTCTTAACGCAATGACAGGAAGACAACCACCAGTAGGAAAATATGAATCGTTTAATAAACGACTTCGTCAATTAGTAGACAATCCACATCCTAATATTTATGATCAATTAACGTGCATTGAACGTTTATTGTCTCTATGCATTTTTTTTTCGTTGCTGTCTTATTCACTATTGAAAACTTTACTTTACTTGTTACATTTAGTTGTCTTATTGTTCGGATTTCTCTGTAATGTTCTCTATTTAATTATTTATAAATTAATAAATAATGTTCAATTGTTTTTTGCACTTTAAATTCCTCTTATTTATGCTGTGCGACCAACTGCCCTAAACCTGTTAAAATAAATATTCTTCAAATAAATCAAAATTTTTCTTTTCATTTCAATCATAAATATTTTCATTTCAACAATAAATATTTTTATGTTAACAATAAATAATTTCAAAATAACTCAAATCTTTTTCTTTTCATTTGAATAATACAAATTTTACGAAAATAATACAAATTTTCATTTAAATAATACAACATTTTATTTTCACTTTACATATAAATTATTTTATTTTACTACGAAATTATTTTATTTTACTAAGCATTTATTTTCAATTTACTAATCATTTTTTTCGTTTTACTAATCATTTTTTTTCAATTTACTACTAAATTTCTTCAAAAAAAAACAAATTTTTTTTTCAATTTGCTAACAAATATTTTTATGAAAATAACACAAAATTTTATTTTCATTTAAATAACACAAATTTTATTTTTCATTTCAGGAATCAAATATTTTCAAAGTAATACAAAATTTTACTTTTTTTAAATCATAAATATTTTCAAAAACACAATTTATTTTTTTTGCTTTAATAATTAATATTTTTTGCGAAAAATAATTTTTATTTAATTTATTTCTTTTCTTTGAAGCGAAAGAGTAAAAGAAAAATTTCTTTTTTTTTGTTCATTTATTTCAAAGTATAGAAAAAGAAACGAAGAAAGAAAAAACAATTCACAAGTCTTATTCGATAGAAAATCGTTGAACACGATTATTTTTCGTATCGGCGACATAGAGATTACCTTGTCGATCGAAACACAAACCACAGGGGCGGTTCAACTGATTTGCTCCTTCTCCTCCGTCATTTCCACTCACAATTACAGTGCCTTCTTTTGCTCCTTGAGTCCAACGCATTACACGATGATTCCCCCAGTCTGCTACATAGAGTGTACCCAACGTATCAACGAAGATTCCATTAGGATAAGACAATTGTGTCAGAGCATTCCCTTGACCTTGTCCTCCAGCGACCACAGTACCTTCTGTTGCACCTTCCACCCATTTTATCACACGATGATTACACTCGTCTGATACGTACACTGAATGATCTCGATCGACAAAGAGATATCTCGGCATGTTGAGTTGATTGAGACCATCACCTTGTCCATTACCACCAGCTACGAGAGTGCCATTCTTCTCACCCAATTGATATCGTCTTACTTCATCTTCTCTGGTGTCAGAGGCGTAGAGATATCTCTGTTCATCCATAGCGACTCCGTAACAGCTGATGTGGTCGATGAGTATTTCTCCTTGTGTTGTATCACTACGACGAGACCATCGTATAACTCGTCGATTCCCTTGATCACAAATAATGAGACTATCCGTCTCTTTGTCAATTAATACATCAGTTGGCCAAGACAATTGATGTAATTCATTTCCTGCGCCTTTACCACCATCAACAACTTGTCCATTCGTTGTATCACCGTTCTTCCATTGCATGACACGATTATTCAGCCAGTCAGTAATTACCACTGTTTGATCATCATCAACGAAGAGACCATAAGGCCAAAAGAGTTGATTAGTGGCATCCCCACCCCCGTGGCCTCCAGCAATAATCACTCCGTTCTGTGTCCATTTAGCATTAGGAGGAATATTAACTAGAAGAAAAAACGTATAAGAGTAAAAGGAGATCTATTTCTCTCTCTCGAGTATAGCTAGTATATGAAATAATTTCGAAAGTATCGAGCAAAATTCTTTGAATAGATCATTCTTGTTTGCTAGAAATTCCGCAGAATAAGTTTTTTCTATACTGAAAGATTATTCTATAGAAAGAATATAGCATATCGTTCTCCCTAATGCTCTTTTTTTTGACAATTATATCATAGTGTCTTGTTATGTTTAAAATGAGATTTTTTGCATCAAAATAGTTCTACAGACATTTATCTTTTGCTTTGTATTTTTGAGATGCTATATACACATGAGAGTCTATATTTTCTATGAACAGACAAACATATAATAATTATATAACGATTTATTTCTTATGTGAGCTTATTAGACGTATTCTTCAAATAACTATCGAGATATATAGAATTGCGTATATATTGGGATAAGGAATAATTCATTTAAATAAAGTATAAAATAACTTCATGAAATATTATATGTAATTTATACACAAATGATTCAATCGCAAACACGTAGCACAGTATAATTCTGATTCTGAAAATGGTATACGTAAACTCAACCTTCTAGCAACATTAAAGCAGTTAAAAGAATTTAAATTTGCCTTATTTTTCTATAGTCAATAAGTGGTCCAAAGAACGAAATCCTACTCTTATCAATAACATTATCATATTGAACTGCTGCATACGATTGGGTTAGGCTGAACAAAGACGTTATATCTATATTATGAATGGTGATACAACGATATATACTATTTGGCTGCTCTAACAATGGTGAAGCCCATCATTCATGAAAAAGTATATATGCAAGCACATTATTGGTATGTTCATTAGATTAAAATATTGGAAACCTCCACGTGAGAAAAAAACAAGTGAAGATGTTCATTCCAAAAATTTTATCACTGACATAAATACAAGCCAATATCTTTTATTATACTTTATAAATTATTCTGTGGCATTAGCAGGAATATTAACTAGAAGAGAAAGAGTAAGAATAAAAGGAGATATCTCTCTTTCTCTCTCGAGTATAGCTAGTATATGAAATAATTTCGAAAGTATCGAGCAAAATTCTTTGAATAGATCGTTTTCTCTCTCAAGCGTATTTAAATTCTATATTTTGTAGAAAATCAAACTTAAATAATTAAATCTAGTTTACCCAAGCAGACATTAAAAAGTCATTCAATCGGAGTTTCAAGTGATGGACTCTATTTATCTCTTTTGTGTGGGTGTATCGCGAGATAATTAATCGAAACTCTTGTAAGTAGTACAAGCAAGAATGTTTGGACAATACCAACTTGTAATAATTTATTCAATAATGGGTTTACAATAAAACAAGATAGCAATATTGCGCTGATAATAATAGGGTACGCATGGGTCTCAATACAAGTCAAGTCTAACACTATTTACATTCTAATAAACTGTTTCTTTGAACAATTCAATTTTTAACTACTCTCTGACTTATAGTACTGCTCTATTTTTCCAATATATCGTGAGTTTATATACTAGAGAGTAGGGATGTGCAGTGTCGGTGTAAATACTGAAAAACTGGGGTTGATATCACTGACAGTGTGCTCAGTGGAGCACTGACTACACTGAGAACACCGAAAATATTCAGTCAGTATTCACTGAAGCACTGAAGATCAGTGAAACACAGAAGTTCGGTGCACTGAGCCGCTGCACCCGTCAAAATATACATCTTTGCCAAGGATATCATAATTTTGAATAGTCTATAATTTTAAATTATACAACAAAGTTTGTTGAACAAGCTTCAATGGATTGCATCACTTATTACTTTACTCGAACACATGAATACCATCATTCAATTCAAAGCCTCTCAACTATGTATTTAATAGGTTGGTGTGCTACGTAGAACTTCTCGTTCTGTGTGGGCCGTTCATGAAAGATCCAAATTTATTCTGCATAACAAAGAGGAACTTAGTTGTATTGTGTAGCTTAGATCGCATTTATAAAATGAAATTATAAAATTTTATTTTATATCTTTGATTCTGTTGGATTCGTCAACAGGCAGTGACAGTTTCATAAGGGTTATTTATCACTCCCTAAAATCAATGCATATTGGAAACTATCTGAATCCGACAAGATTCTGCGGTCGCATTTCTCAGCCTGGAATGGTCATAGACGGAAAGAGAGAGAATGAATAAATACCATGAAAGAAGAAAAGGAAGAAAAAAAATAGAAAAATCATAGCGTATGCTATCCGGTAACAGCGAATGGATAACTTAGTAATGCATTGAAAATATTACTTTAGATATAATCAACTCTAAGGCTCCAACAGCATCAGAAAAAGTGAATTAAGTTAAAGTTGAATTACGCAATGAGATTGGAAAAATTCAAAGTTAAATCATCTTTTCGAGACGACTTTACTTTGAATTAACTAATCGCATTGAGTAATTCAACTTTAACTTAATTCACTTTTTCTGGAGTGTCTGGGGCATAAGAAATAAAACTGAGAAATTATCCCGGTCATACCGTCTTATCCAATGCAATCTTCTTTCGCAAGCGTATTTTGCTTTCAAAAGATGTCCCAATAGCTGTATTACAACTTTATTCAATCAGAAGTTGTCGGTGTACAGTGCTCCAATGGACACCGGCGTCGGTGCGATCAGTACTCAGTAAACTGACACTGCACTGCACATCCCTAATCAAATTGTTGATTTCGTTCATTTTCTTCTTTACAATGACGAGTGAAAGAAGAGTTTCAAAAATATGATTTAATTATTAATAGATGAATTTTAATCCAATTCAATTTTCACTCTCTGCTGCATGCATCCAAAAACAAATTAATCGTCAGACAATCTCAAAAAAAAAAGAGAAATGAGTCAGATAACTAATATAGATAATTGAAATTCGACCCAACTGTATTTGCATAAAAATAAAAATTCTGCCATGTTTTGTATCATTACATTTTTCGAAAACATGTCATTATTAATTTGTGAAGCGATTAAAATGAGAAATGTCATATATGATAGTAAATCACATATTTATTCTTGTGTCTCTTTTGATAATAAAATCTTTTCAAAGTTAAATGCTTAAAATCATTAGATTTGTAGAAGGACATATTTTTGTAAAGATTGTCAAAAAATGATTGATCATGAAAAAAGGAAAAAAACTAGTTCGAATGGAAATATTTTCTACAATGATATAACTATTGTCGTGTAACATAGAACAAATGATTCAATACGATAAACGATGAACTTGAAAAGAGATAGAAGACATTTTCTTCTCTTCTCATAAATAGTGTGAATTTAAGTTATCTTCCTATTGCAACTTCAATATGGTTTTAACTGAGTGACAAATATAAAACCTTTACGCCCACGTCATTGTTTTCTTGTTTCAAAACTTTGTATATAAGAAAAGATATATTTTAGAATTAGAAATGCGTTCAATATCATACACAAAAGCGAAATAGATACCTAGCTCCTTTCTTTTTGGAAACTATATAAGTTAGTCTGAAAGAAACATGGTGTCCCTAAAATTATTTTTGATGAGAAAAGAACAAAAATATTTCTAACTCTATATTACTATTATAAGTCAAGCGACTGTAAAGTATACAGTAGTGTCAAACTTGAAACTTGAATTCAACTGAAACTTCAAGTTTCAAGTTTCAAGTTTCAAGTTTCAAGTTTCAAGTTTCAAGTTTCAAGTTTCAAGTTTCAAGTTTCAAGTTTGACGTTATTGCTCTAACACTACTGCTTCCCCGGCACCCACGTTAAGGGTACATATGTGTGTGTAGACAAGCGAATCTCCCTTCCCCGGCACCCACACCCTTGAAACTTGAAACTTGAAAGTTGCAAGTTGAAATTCAAGTTTCAGTTGAATTCAAGTTTCAAGTTCGACATGTATGAAAGTATACTGATTGAGTCGGTACTTCTCGGTTAATGTCATCATTTTGTTTTCTTTGTTTTACTACGGATTGAGTTCAATGATCTTACCATTTATTCTCTTTTCTTTCTCATATATCATCGAATGATTATTTTCCCAATCAATAAGCGCATCATCTATTATTTCATAAATTTGATTATTGGTACAGATAGTCGAAGACCAGAAAACACAACGCAAATTATTTTTACTCATATTTTTAAGTCGATTCTTGAGTAAAAAAATGACCACTGTATTAGTGAATTCTCTATGAAAAAAAATGAAAAAATTATTTGAAAACTTAACATCATTAGAATACACCATAGACTCATGATAGCATATTAGAAATTCAGTTTTTAAATGAACTCTTTGTCTACTGTAAAAAGAGTTGAAAAACTAGTTATACATCTAATCAAGATCTTTATGAATGCTTTTCCAGATTAGCACATCAATTTTTGACTTGAAGTAGTGAAAGTCATGTCACTAAAGAATTAATTGGGCGATGAGAGCTTGTAGAATTTCTCAGAATTAGAGGAAGATGTGCAACTTAACAATGGGTATAGAACTATAAGTTATATATTATTAACAGAAAAGATTAATTGAATAAGAAAGTTACGAGTTATTTTCATCTTTTGTTATCTTTTAACTGCATCAAGAAGGAAAGTTTCCTGCTATGGGTTTACAAGTGGCTACTGATATCAGAATTTAAAATTTAAACACGTAACAAAACTCGATTGATAGTAGTCAGCATGGAAAAGCTATCTGCAGTTATCCGTATACCACAAGAACATTTTTTCTTTTAATCAAGACACATAATCTGTCCTAGTTTTTGACACTACACCCTTAAAATTCGCTCATACCGGTGGCAAAACTTGTTTTGTCAATATACCTTTAAGAAATTTCCAATTTATTAGCTAGAATCATCTTTTTCCTAATCAATATGAAAAAAAACTACATGTTTCTATAGTTAGTGAAAGTGAGGAGAATTTCGTTTGCCATCAACTTCGAACAAGTAATATACATATAGTAATAAGTCGATCGAAAATGCATCTTAACTACTCAAATCTATTGTAGAGAATGAATAAAACTAAACTACTTATTTAATACCGAATGACGATGGAGTAATTGAAAAATCCTGATTCATTTCTCATTCACACTTGATATTCAATCAGATTCTGAGCTTGTATTACGTCTTTAATTGAAATCATATAAGAGTGCAAACGTTTCTGTACAACAGAATCTTTTCACTTTTTATATCGATCATCTGTTACGTGGTATGAGTAAAGATAAAAAATGTACGATAATTTATCGGAACAAGGGAAATGAACTTGCTGTCTATAAATTGTAAAATATGATTCCAAACAATTTTATAACTTTACTTAGACAAACATATCGGAAAATAAGAAGAATAATTCGATAAGAGATTATATTATCTAAAAGTTTTAGTTGTGAGAATAGCATGTCTGCACAATGATAGTGATATTATTCCAATAATTCTCAAGGCAGCGAAATAATGATAATGAAACCTTACTTTTGTTTGTAAAAATATTGATTTTAATGCGTGATATCTGAAAAGATGTTATATCTGATTAAGACTTGCTTTCTAAAATGATATTTTTCTCACCCTTTCGGTAACTGAGTCTATTCTAGTGTTTCCAGCAGTGCCAGTAGCTGCTGAAGATGTATCGATCGTTAAAAAACAAAATGATACAGATGTAAAAAAATGTACGACACTAATAAGTAGTTTAAATTACTTGAGATGAGTTGTTTGAAAGTATCTTTCGTGTTGGATTAGTTGTGCCAATAATGGCCCGTATTGAAAAGTCTTTAATTCAAAACAATAATATATATTTCTTGATAGATTTATTTGATATTTTCAATATGCTTCCAGTGTTGGACAGGGTAATGATATGGATGTTTGGTGTTAAGTCATAAGTTTATATTTAATCTCACTCACAATCACACGAACCGCTTTGTGGTATTAATTCTTTCTGATCTTTTCCGCTGAACCGATTTATTTCGGTAAAGTGTGAAGGTGTGTAATAGAATAAAATGCAGCTAAGTTCAATTCTAGCATGACCTATGGTAGCTTAGTTGAATTTTCACTGTATGCTCATACATTGTGCCGACGCAATACGTCTTATAGTAACTCTTGTTTCACTCCATCAAAAACTATTATTCTTACCGTCAGTTTGCTCGTACATGAATATATTGTTGTGACATAATTGAACACTCATAAATGGAATCTGTTTTGAATTAGAATCCTGCATCACTCCACGAGTCACATTTCGCAGTGTATTTACAATGTCTTCATTCGGAGTTGGAAGNTATTTATGAGAAGAGAAGAAAATGTCTTCTATCTCTTTTCAAGTTCATCGTTTATCGTATTGAATCATTTGTTCTATGTTACACGACAATAGTTATATCATTGCAGAAAATAATTCTATTCAAACTAATTTTTTTCCGTTTTTCATGATCAATCATTTTTTTGACAATCTTTACAGAAATATGTCCTATACTACAAATCTAGTGATTTTAAGCATTTAACTTTGAAAAGATTTTATTATCAAAAGAGACACAAGAATAAATATGTGATTTATTATCATATATGACATTTCTCATTTTCATCGCTTCACAAATTAATAATGATATGTTTTCGAAAAATGTAATGATACAAAACATGACAGCTTTTATTTTTATACACATATAGTTGGGTCGGATTTCCATTATCTATATTAGTTATCTGATTCATTTCTCTGTTTTTTTTGTGAGATTGTCTGACGATTACTTTGTTTTTGAATGCATGCAGCAGAGAGTGAAAATTGAATTGGATTAAAATTCATCTATTAATAATTAAATCATATTTTTAAAACTCTTCTTTCACTCGCCATTGTAAATAAAAAAAATGAACGAAATCAACAACTTGATTAGGGATGTGCAGTGTCAGTTTACTGAGCACTGGCTACACTGACAGTGTGCTCAGTGGAGCACTGACTTCACTGAGAACACCGAAAATATTCAGTCAGTGAAATAGCGAAGTTCAGTGCACTGACCTCACCGACATCGCTGTCCAGCGGAACACTGGTACACCGACAACTTCTGATTAAATGAAGTTGTAATACAGCTACTGTGACATCTTTTGAAAGAAAAGGGCTCATGCGAAAGAAGATTGCATTGGATAAGACGGTATGACCGGGATAATTTCTCAATTTTGTTTCTTATGCCTCAGACAACCCAAAAAAAGTGAATTAAGTTAAAGTTGAATTACGCAATGCGATTAGTTAATTCAAAGTAAAGTCGCCTCAAAAAGATGAGTTAACTCTGAATTTACCAATCTCATTGCGTAATTCAACTTCAACTTAATTCACTTTTTCTGATGCTGTTGGAGCCTTAGAGTTGATTATATCCAAAGTAATATTTTCAATGCATTACTAAGTTATCCATTCGCTGTTGCCGGATAGCATACGCTATGATTGTTCTAGTTTTTTTTCTTCCTTTTCTTCTTTCATAGTATTTATTCATTCTCTCTTTTTCCTTCTATGACCATTCCAGGCTGAGAAATTCGGCCGCAGAATCTTGTCAGATTCAGATAGCTTCCGATATGCATTGATTTTAGGGAGTGATAAATAAACCTTATGAAACTGTCACCGTCTGTTGACGAATCCAACAGAATCAAAAATATAAAATGAAATTTTATAATTTCATTTTATAAATGCGACCTAGCTACACAATACAACTACGTTTCTCTTTGTTATGCAGAATAAATTTTGATCTTTCTTGAACGTTCCACACAGAACGCAAAGTTCTACATAGCACATCAACCTATTAAATACATAGTTGAGAGGCTTTGAATTGAATGATGGTATTCATGTATTCGAGTAAAGTAATAAGTGATGCAATCCATTGAAGTTTGTTCAACAAACTTTGTTGTATAATTTAAAATTATAGACTATTCAAAATTATGATATCCTTGGCAAAGATGTATACTTGGATGAGTGCAGTGGCTCAGTGCTCCACTGAGCACACTGTCAGTGATATTAATCCCAGTTTTTAGGTATTTACATCAGCACTGCACATCCATACTCTCTATTATATAAGCTCACGATATATTGGGGGAAGAGGGCAGTACTATAAGCCAGAGAGTAGTTAAAATTTGAGTTGTTCGAAGAAATAGTTTATTAGAATGTAAATAGTGTTAGACTTGACTTGTTTTGAGAACCGTACACACATATTATTAGCAGCGCAATATTGCTATCTTGTTTTATTGTAAACACTTCAATTGAATCATCCAACGGATGTATAAATTGACAAAGAGACGGATAGTCTCATTATTTGTGATCGATGGAATCGACGAGTTGTACGATGGTCTCGTCGTAGTGGTACAACAGAAGGTGAAATACTCATTAACAACATCTGGTGTTGGGGATTAGCAATGGACGAACAGAGATATCTCTACGTCTCTGACAGCATAAAACATGAAGTAAGACGATATCAATTGGGTGAGAAGAATGGCACTCTCGTAGCTGGTGGTAATGGACAAGGTGATGGTCTCAATCAACTCAATGAGCCGAGATATCTCTTTGTCGATCGAGATCATTCAGTGTACGCATCAGACAGCAACAATAATCGTGTAATGAAATGTGTGGAAGGTGCAACAGAAGGTATTGTGATTGCTGGAGGACAATGCAAAGGAAATGCTCTGTCACAATTGTCTTCTCCTAAGGGACTCTTCGTTGATACGTTAGGTACACTCTATGTAGCAGACTCGCACAATCATCGTGTAATGCGTTGGACTCAAGGAGACAAGAAACAAGGCACTGTAGTTGTGGGTGGAAATGACGAAGAAGCAGAAGCGCATCAGTTCCGCTACCCCGAGGGTTTGTCTTTCGATCGGCAAGGTAATCTCTATGTCGTCGATTCTTATAATAGTCGTGTTCAACGATTTTCTATCTAATAAGACTGTGAATTGTTTTTTTATTTGTTCGTTTCTTTTTCTATTCGTTGAAATAAATGAACAAGAAAAAGAAATTTTCTTTTACTTTTTCGATTCAAAGAAAAGAAAAAAGCTAAAATATAAGATTACGTCATATGTTTCTTTTCTTCTTCTTCTATTCATTTGTTAAATGAAAAGAAATGGATTAAATGAAAGAATTTGCTATTTTTTCGCAAAAAATATTAATTATTAAAGTGAAAAAAATAAGTTGTGTTTTTGAAAATATTTATTATTATAATCAAAAATGAAATTTGTATTATTTTCGCAAAATATTTATTATTATAATCAAAAATGAAATTTGTATTATTTTCGCAAAATATTTATTATTTAAATGAAAAGAAAACTTTGTGTTATTTTGAAATTATTTATTGTTAACATAAAAATATTTATTGTTGAAATTGAAATGAAAAGAAAAAATTTGAGTTATTTTAACAACGTTTATTTTAACAATAAAAAAAATAAACAACAACAGTGAAAAAATATATATGCTTACACTTGCGTTCGTTTGGATTGGATTGAATTTAATTGTTGAATGGAACTCAAACATAAAAATAACAATTCATTTTATTATTTTCGAATAAAATAAGTGAAAGTAATTATATTTACTTTGCTGTTGAAGAAACCGAAATGAACTAAAACGAAATAAGAAATGAACTGATTGGAATGAAAAAAAATTTTTTTGCTTACCAGCTAATAGTTGCTCGCGCGACCAAGAACTACCTCGGTGGTGCCATTGAGAGCTAAGGCTCTTCACGTACAGGCATAGATCTAACGTGTATAGAACATACAATAGAGAGATCTATGTGCGGCCTGTACGTGCTATGGGCACCAAAGTAGGCTTGGCCAGTTTCACGCCGATGCATGGAAGGCCTCCGTAGGACGTAAAGAATATACATATATACAAAAAGTTATACTTACACTTTTGTATCACTAAAATAGATATTAGAAAGACAATTATAATCATATAAAATTAAAATAAATAAATGGGATAAAAAGCTGAGACAACAAAAAAATAAATAAAAGAACTAAAACTAATACTTACCTATGATATTGAACAATCGTCAGTACGAATCCAAACTAAAATAGTTAAAAAATAAAATATACATTTAATAATGTAAGAAGAAGAGAAAGATAGATGGGGAATGATTTCTAACGTTAAAAATCATTGCTAATTATAGTCATTTTTGTTATTCGAAAGAAATAGATAATTGGTAAGCAATCAAGATCAAATGAATTTCATTTCTGTTTGTAAAATTTTACATCCCGCTTACTACATAAAGTGGTCTTTTGATGGTTTAATTGACTGTTGTACAATCGATCGTAAAGATCACAAACATTCCTAAGAGTGACAAAAAAACAAATCTTGTTATATTCACTAGACCACTAATTGATCGTTTATGTTGTCGTGTTACATCGTATATGCACCGATAACATTTATTGACGATCTTTTATATTTGACATACATTTTTCACTAGAAAATAACGAAAATTATACATTGAATATCTTCCTGTGATGGTAAGAAATTCTGATTATGAGAACAAATAAATCAGCATATATTTATGAGTCAATGAAAACTATTTCAAATTAGCAAGTTTATTCTTGGAAACATTAAAAGGACACCTTTACAATTCATTATTGTTGATAGAAAAAAAGAATGATATAGTAAATGATAAAATTTCAATTTTGACAATACTAAAAAACTTCTATTTGTGTTAGTTTAGAGCAAGCAGACGTGGTACACGTTTTTCAATAATGTTCATTATTGAAAGTATCGAAAAAAATATTTCAATCAGTAAAATGATCTCTAATCGCTGTTAGATCCAAAAACCCAATGAGAAAACATTTTGTTCTTCAACATGATAGTAAATAAAAATGAATAGTTACAAGTATTGTAGTTAAATGTGTTTGATTTAATGTAATCGTTATACAATAATCAATTCGTATCAACACTAACACTAGTCAAATGAAATAAGCGTGAGTAGTCTATATCGTTTTCGGATTCACATTATTCATGAATACATAGATATCTAAAATGATTAATTTATCCTATAATTAGATTTCAATTTAGTTAGACGTTATGAATTACTGCATATGAATAATATGGTTGTTTTATTGTTGTAGTTATATAATATGTTTTTCATCAATGAATATCATTTATTATTGTAATGTCTACAAATTGAAAATTACGCTTGATTGATGACTACAAGGTTGAAGAATAACTAATGTGAAAAATGTTGATCGGAAAAATTATCACAGAATGACAGTCCAATCTATCAACTTCATTTTTGTAGCTTCCGACGATAATTATCTACATAAAAACGTAGTATAATCTTTATGAAATGACTCGTTCTTTTTTCATTGTGAAAAAGAATATTTTTTGTCCATTTACTGGTTTTTTCTTATTATGATATCTCAGTATCGAGAAGTAAGTCGTCCGAAACAGAGTATATATCAATCAGTATATTCTTGAATAAGTTTGTTGATTCATTAGCAATATTTTCTTTTATTCGTGAAGTTTTGATTATTCAGTGTCATTTAAGATGTAAGACACTGAACTATATGACAGGTACCATTTCGTGAAGTCTGTCATTCTCATGATCTAGATTTGAATCAATTAGTTGAATTTCAGTACTACCATGAAATTTAACTATTTTTGTTTTCCTTAGATTTTGTTTTTCGGTAAATCTTCTTCAAATTATTTTACTAAATCTAGACAATGTAAGTACATTACTTTTATCGTCCATGGTATCATCAACATCGAAATAAACTTTCCATTTTAGAAGAAATTAAATATTTTCATTCTCCGTCAAAAAAAATATAAATGCTGAACAATGACGGATAAAACTGGAAAAACACAATCAGTGCTAGCATACACATAGTTGTGAAGAATCTGCTTGCAAACATGAAGCCCATTCGTTTATATTCTTCTGACGTGAGTTTATTGAACATTGAGACTGCTGCTCAACGAAAAGTAACATTCGGGAAAACGTAATGCGATTTTATAGTGTGCATAAACAGATCGTTCTCATTGGAAAAGATAACATCAACAACCTATTCATCATCTTAATTTTCAAAAGAAAAAAGAGAATTTTAGAAAAAAGATGAGTTTATCTTTTGAAACATGGTATTTAAATACAAATTATTAAACATATATTCGAACAATCTACTGATAGTGCATTTTAATTTTAGAAAAATGTCGCTCTGGCTGGTCGATATTACGATCAACTCGCACAATTTCGTCATCGCAACATGTATTTAATCAGTAAATATCATTTACCTCTTGGTAAGTTGTAATAAGTAATTTTTCTCGTTGCGATGCGGGGCACGATATTTCTTCTGTCCTTACGCGTTTCATTTTTTTTCTGTTCTTTGCGAACCTTGGAGTGAGCAATGTGCCATTGCAGCCGCAATTTCGTGCTTTCCTATCCTCCAAGATAGGCATCGCTTCTCGGCCTTTTCGGCTAAGATCAAAGTGTAGTATCTGTTCTCGTCGGTTTGAAAGCCGGCGCTGGTCCCATTGGGGCCAGGCTCTTTCAAGCGGATTTTTGGACATCGGCCAGGATCACCCGGGTTCACTCGGACCTGTGCCACGGATCGTCTCGACACTGCAGTGCCGTCGAGTTCGGTCCACTCCCGTCTCCTTCGGGAAACGGGA